>CABHPP010001331.1:0-11629 GCA_902168425.1 Peromyscus attwateri
CTCTGCCCTTCCAGCCCAGCATACATGCCCTAGTCCAGAAAGTTTGTATTTTAGTAGACATTCTTCCACTCTCCTAGAGCCCATCATGATCCTTGTACAAAACATAGGGTCCTTTGTGTGCACCTTCTATTACACACTAAATTTGTATTGCAGCCAACCCTTTGCCTTGCAGCTGGGACAACTACATAGGACATAGGTCATAGGTCATATTCACACAGTAACTATTGCTATTTTTTAACTATTGTTACTATTTAACTTTAGTTAAAGAAAAATAGACTGTGAATTAGAAAACAATGAGGGGTTATAGCAAGGCTTGGTGAGAGAAAAGAGAATGTGGATATGATGTAATTATAATCTCAAAAAATTATATTGAAAGGTTGAAACAAGCTTTATGTCCATGGGCTCCAGAGACTAAGAATTTATATTACAGCACATCAAAGATTTTTCAAAACTTTTATATCAGGATTAACATCTAAAACCAAAAAATAACAATCCTGTTAGGCACAGCCACAACATTATACACAGATCTATTTCGGTTGAACTACTGTAAATATAGAAACTTGGGGTCAAGATAAGGTCAGTCAGTCCTTTATCCAGATTCATGACTGCCCTGGTCTATGGATCCCAATAATGACCAATCAGGACATTTATGGAGCACCTGAAATTGATTACATAATGACACATTGCTCATCTTGACTACTCTTGAAGTAGGAAAGATCTCAACCTCCATCCTGCCTCTCCCTTTCTGCACTGTGACTCTACCAGCTTCAAAGTTAGTCTGTGAACTTAACAATTGTACAGGTCCCTCTTCATTTGCAAGTCCCCACTAAAAGTCAGAGACATTGGCGGTCACTCATTAACTGGTCTATTTTTTCTTCTCACTGACCAGTCAAGGCCCAGAATGGAAGGAATTGAGGGACTGTCTTCCTAGAAGTGGGCAGCAAAGGCAAGATTAGGTGTCCAAAGTAATTCTCAATTATATAACATGAGGCAGTAATATTAGAAGCTTAAAGTCTCCCATGCCAGGATGGCATGGTCTCCACCTCCCTAGGGAATCCATACTCAGCAAAGCTCAGAGGCCAAGGGCCACTACCCAGGTCACCACAGAGACCAACACAATCTCAGTCTGGCTCATGGTCCATCAAAGCCCAAGCAGCTTTGACAGATCAGCCAACCTGCTCTTTCTGGTCTAGGGATGGGGCTCGCACACTCACTGTGATATGGTTTGTGGTTGTTCTTACAGCTCCCTACATCAGAACAAGAGGAGAATCCTAGAAAGAACCTGTAAGCTACTTCCTACTGGTATTCCATATTGCTAAGCCTTCCCAGAGTCCCTCATTAGCTAAGACCACCCAGCTGGGCTTCAGGACATTAGCAGTTAACCTGCAAGGTGAGCAGAGGTCAAAACACTCAGAGAGTGAAAACCCTCCTAGGTTGGTCCTTCCACAATTGCCTGGCCTAACAGGAGACTTATCAGGAATATTTGTAGTTCAGTAAAATCTTACATTGTCCCAGAACACTTCCTATTTCTCTTCCAAGGCACAGGGTCCTCTAGGTGCACATTCCATCACACAGTCAATGTGCAGTGTAGACAGCCCTGTCCTTCATAACTGGAAGGTCATGCAATCAAACACAGGTAACATTCAAGCTCTATCTGTTGTTAAACAAAAAGAGGCCTTTAATTAAAACACAAGGGTCTATGGAAGGTGTTGAAGGAAGGAAATAATACAGTGGAAATAATGTAATTATAATCCAAAAAAATCTATTAAAAAGTTGAAACAGGCTTTTGGGCTATGTGCTCCAGAGACTAGGGATTTTTATTAGAGCACATCAAGTACTACTCACATTATTTCTCTCTGAGTATACATTGTAAACCTGGAAAACACAATCATATTAGGCAGGGCGGCACCATTTTATCCAGTTCTACTATTTAGGTTGAACCAGCATAATTACAGTAATTTGGTTTCATAAAAACTCAGTTCTTTATCCAGATTCTAGGTAGCCTGGTCTGTTGACTGAAGAAATGGCCAATCCAAACTTTTATTGATCATCTAAAATGAATTACCTACACAATACTAATGTCAACTAATGTCACAGCAGGAAAGCTTTGATGATTTTTCTTGCCGATCCATTTATCTGCTGTGACTACACTTATTTTACTCTAGGTAAATGAACTCAATTCTCACACATGTCCCACTTCATTTGTAAATTAACAATAAAAATCTCAGGAACTTGGAGGATACTTATTCACTTGTCTATTTTTCCTTCCCCCAGACCAGTCAAGGCCCAGCCTGGAAAGAGTTTCAGGACTGTCCTTCCAGCACTGGGCAGCAGAGGCAAGATTAGGTGTTCAAAGCAATTCTCAATTATATAGTGTGATGCAGGCCTGAGCTCCAAGATGCAATGATCTAAACCCACTAGTTCCCAACCGACCTAAGACTGTAACCATTTAATACAGTTCCTCATGTTGTGGTAACCCCTCTACTATATAATTATTTTCACTGCAAGTTCATATCTACATTTTTGCTACCATTAGGAATTATAATATAAATATCTGTCTGTGCTTTTTGATGGTCTTAGGCCAGTCCTGTGATAGGGCCATTTGATGTCCCAGAGGGAGCAATGATCCAGCATGTGGAGAATCAATGCTCTAAACTGATATAAATGCATAGACAAATAAATAAATAACACTGAAGAAATGACACGAGATTCTAAAAATGGGAAACATACTTAAATAGTAAAAAATTACAATAATACATTTTTAAAATGAATTTTAAAAATGATGCCAATAATTAATGTTTTATAATGATAAAACTAATTGGAAGGACACTTAGGTATACGGACATTGAAATGGAGTAGGTAATACTTTGATAGAGAGAATACCATTAAGAAGACACTGTATGACTTTGTCCCATGTAAAGTGTTAGCCTCTGATTGTTGTGAGCTAGCACATGGAGTTACAGCCAATGGCCTGTGTCTCAAACCTCTGAGTTAACTTAACTGTGTCAACCATATCTAAGTAGGAGAGTTCTCTAATTTGAAACTGAGTACTCACTAGTTCATGCTATCTTCCCAAAACTGTTCACCCATCAATTCTGTCTGTGTTCATTCACACGGAAGGAATTAATCCATGCAGGAAAATTACAGAGAAAGTCACTCATCCTGCCCTATCAGTCCTTCTTTATAATGGAGACCCCTGAATCTCACTGTCTTTAACTTCAGTTGTGATCCAGCTATTGTCTAGTCTGTTTACCCTTGCAGTGAACACAGGACACTGTTCCTCCTCTTCCAGTCTGAAGGGAGAAGCCATGCTCCACATCCATCCTTGCCCTGTTCTGCAATGGGCAGTCCACTATGTGACTCAAACGGGTAAATTTAGAACTCTGTGCTGCTGCAGATGTGTCATCCAGGAATTTAGGGTGGTTAGTCAGGAGGATAACAAGGGCAATGCCTGTGGGGCTACAGACAGAGTTCAAGTCCACCTCAATCAACATAGAAGACCTTGACTCAAAACTGCTCTTCAAAAAGACTGGAGACATCCCTTTTCTAAAATTAATATACCTTTATGGCACACCAGGACTTATATTGCTGTAACCCTCTAATGGTCCCTTGAGCAGCATTTAGAGGCCTGTTTATTAATGGAGAGATGGTTCTTTCTGCTGGTTATAAATGAGGGCTGTCTCCTTTGTTATGGGAATGTAGCTGGTTAATCCTGGGGAACAAACATGTACATCTTTTTTTTTTAAAGATTTATTTATTTATTATGTATACAGAAGAGGGCGCCAGATCTCATTTACAGATGGTTGTGAGCCACCATGTGGTTGGTGGGAATTGAACTCAGGACCTCTGGAAGAGCAGTCGGTGCTCTTAACCTCTGAGCCATCTCTCCAGCCCCAAACATGTACATCTTATCATACTAATATCTAATAGGTATGGTTTGCATATTAGTTATCTTTTGGGGTATTTGGATGGAACCCTCTCTTATCTAAATACTATTTTGTGAATTAATGTCTCCTAACAACTGGTAAGACCTTGTACCATAAATTCTGTTACTATCAATTCTACTTTTCCACATCCCATTTTAGCAGTGGAGTGCTACTTCACACAGAAGATACTGTTTACAAGCCCCATAGATTTAATTCCACATGAATCCTAAACTTAAATGTGAAAAGTTCAAAGTGCAGTACTTCTGGAAAATATAGAAAGTATGGGACCACGGCTCTCTGAGGTTAGCAAATCTGTGTTCCATAGTGATAACATAAGCACTAAGGGCGCCATCATTTCACAGTGATGTCAACTACAAGGTTATTTCAAAGCACAGTCCTGCTGAGCAGTGGTGGCGCATTCCTGTAATCCCAGCACTCGGGAGACAGAGGCAGGAGGATCTCTGTGAGTTCGAGGTCATCCTGGTCTACAGAGTGAGATCCAGGAAAGGTGCAAAGCTACACAGAGAAACCCTGTCTCAAAAAATCAAAAAAAAAAAAGAAAAAAAAAGAAAAAGAAAAAGCACAGTTCCACGCCCAATGCTCTGCACATGTGCAGCCAGCAGGGTGAAGTTACATTGAGGCTGCCAGCAGGCTCAGGAATTGCAAAGACAACACAGGACCACACAAAAACACACTGGAGCATGCAGGGCCAGATCAGTATATACTATGTGGGGTGGAGGGATTCCCTGTCACACAGGTGGATGGATACTGGGAATATTAACAACTAAAGAGAGATATCATCACACAAGAGGAGATGTTTGTTACATGGCTCCACACTGAGGTCAGGTCAGTTGAACGTGCTTTTTATCTGCTTGTCACAGGGACTTCAGACAACCATGAGAGAAAAGCAGGAACCAGATCACAGACAAGATAATACGTCTTTCTCCCACCAGAAAGCTGGATGATGGCTCTCTTGCTTAAGGAGTTTTATTCTTGAAATTCAGAAAAAGTGTTAGAAAATTAAATAATGATAAAGAGTAGTCTTCATTGAAAGCTGAATACATAGAGAATAACTGAACTAGAAAGAATGCATTTCTGAGCACATTGTTAGTCAGCACATCTTCCTCAGCGGACAGGTGAAAAATCACAACTGTGTTATTCAAGGTTCTCTACATGAACAGGACCAGTAGAGTGAATCTCTCCATGTATGTAGAAAGTTGATTTAATAGAATCTCTACATATGCTGTATTCCAGGTAGTCCAACAATGGCTCCTACCAATGGCAATATGAAAAGTCCAGCAGTTCAGTATATGAGGCTAGATATTTAAGCTGGTCTTCAGTATACAACAAAATACCAGGAAGTAGGCGCTAATGCTGGTAAAGCAATGAACTTGGTAGTCTGTGTTATGGCAAGGAAGGAGAGAGAGGGAGAGAGAGAGAGAGAGAGAGAGAGAGAGAGAGAGAGAGAGCTTCATCCTTCAATATACTTTATATATGTAGGCTCTCATGAGAGGTGCAGGCCAGACTAAAGGTGGATCTCAAACATTGCTTATTTATTATTTTGTTTTGTTTTGTTTTTAAGACAGGATTTATCTGTGTACCCCAGGAAATCATTCTGTAGGCCAGGTTGTCGTCAAACTCAGGGAAATCCAACTGTTTCTGCTTGCTGAGTGCTTGGGTTAAAGGTGTACACAGTCAGCAAGCAGCTGAAGGGAGGTTTCACCTCAATCGATCAAGATTAAAGAAGTACATTTAATTTTAAAACATACAAAAATGCCTCACAAGTATATGCAACTCTTTGGATTTTTGTTAATTCCAGAAATAGTCAGTGTGACTACCAAGAGTAGCCATCACAACAGCCAAAAAAGAAGAAATGAGAAAAATTTCTTACCTGCAGGAGGTAGGGAAAGCATGCTTTTCCCAAACAAAGGAATATCTGGATTTTACTTAAGAAGTCTTCACATGTTCATGTAGAATTCTCTCTATTTCTAAACAGGCAAGTAAACAAATCCACTTCTGGACATGATCACAATGTAAAAGCAGAGATGTTTAGGAGTATTGTTACCTCAATGTCATTCAGAAACATATATAAATGATAACAATGATGGAAAGAAATGCCTCTGGCATGTTCATCCTCTTATACCACAAGGTCTTACTTGAAAAGCAGTAAATGATAGGGTGAAAAAATATTATTTTGGAGCCTATGTAACCTGTCAATCTTGATGTTCAATCTAAAAGATAAGAGTACCTTTTTCACAGATATAAAAGATAGAGAACACAAATACTGAAAACTTAAAGGAAAAGTCACTTTCTCTCCTGGGACACAATCTGGCTCGAGAGCTTGTACAGCCCAGAAGTTTTGTAACTTTGTTTACAGAACCAGTACATCCTGGGTTTAACTCCCAAATTTGGCATCCAAGTTGTGATGGATGCTACCATGCTTGGACCAGAGTTGCAACTGGTTCTGTGTGAAGTTGCTTCTTCAGATTAGGAATCAGGTTGCCCATGCCTTCCATAAACTGAAGGCATAGATGGGTAGAGTCTCACCCTTAGGGTACTTTCTAAGGCTTCAAATGCTGAGAAGGGCCTTCTCTTTAATAGTGCTAAACTTCCTGACATTTCCTGCCCCTTCTTCATCACAGGACTGCCATTTGAAACTACCTCATGCTGTTTTTCTCTATGTATTGTATAAGGGAAGAATAAAATTTTGAAAAAGAAAGAAGACAGGGATGTGTACACTGACTTTTCATTTGTTTCTGCACCACTTGTTTCTTTTCACTGTAAACCTGATTCAGTCATCAGTAATAAACACCTAACAAAATCAATATCTTGTCCAAAAAATCAGCCAATTTCTTTTAATTCTGCCTTACTCAATTTCTCAGAGAATGGAGAAAATAGGAATGATTTGGGGACAAAATATTATACAAATGACCTCGAGCTAACTTTTTCATGGTGTCTATTTCCCACTGTAATGCTGTGACCTCAAGTTCCACTGTGTATTACTTTCAACACTCCCATAGTCCTAGTCCTCCAAGAATAGCTGATTAAGCTGTGTGTACAGCTCTCTATGGCTTTTGCCATCAAAACTCCTAATATCTTCAACATTCCTCCAAAGACAACATTCCCACAGCTTCAAAATCACTTTTGGTGTAGTACGTTATGATGTAATTTGCATGTAACTTGCTGTGATTACATTCTCTAAGCAAAAGCATGGGTTTATTTGCCTGATATTGTGAGATCACAAACCATAATTGTGGAAGCTTTGAAAAGAAATGCAGAACTGAAGGCAAAACACTGGAAAACTTTGTTTACTGACATTCTCTCTTGCTGAGTCACTATCCTGACCTAAGCTAGATCTCTCAACCATCTCAGGCCCACTTCCTTAGGGTATTAAAACCTCAGTGGAAGAGACTTCCCACTTCAATCAACACATTTTCTCACAAACTTCGTACCTAGTGATTCTGATCTGGGCAAAGCATCCATTGACGTTGCTTCAGATGACTCTAGGTTACATCATGTAAACAGCTAAAGCTAATTAAGACAGAGACAATAATATATGAGATAATTTTAAAAACCAAAACCAACATTTTAACCACATTGATCCCTTAAGCAGCAAAACCCAAACATGGCCGGGCAATGGTGGCACACGCCTTTATAATTACAGCACTCGAGAGGCAGAGCAATGTGGATATCTGTGAGTTTTAGGGCAGCCTGGGCTACCAAGTGAGTTCCAGGAAAGGGGCAAAGCTACACAGAGAAACCCCGTCTTGAAAAAAACAAAAAACAAAAACAAAAACAACAACAACAAAAAAACAAACATGAAGATAGAAACAACTGGAAAACACAGAATTGAGGGCCGGGTGGAGGTGGCACATGCCTTTAGTCACAGCACTCAGGAGGCAGAGGCAGGCGGATCTCTGTGAGTTCGAGGCCAGCCTGGGCTACCAAGTGAGCTCCAGGAAAGGTGCAAAGCTACACAGAGAAACCCTGTCTCGAAAAACCAAAAAAAAAAAAAAAAGAACAGCACCTTTATACTACTTCCAGGGGGGACATGGAAGGAAACGGGAAACTTCTAGGAAGCAGAAAGTATCATACAATGGGACAGATTCAGAGATGAGGTAATCAAACCACACTGCAATAAGGGAAATGGTATCTCAAGAATATTCCTGACTAAGCCAACAGTGATCTGTGGATAGATAACCATAGCCCCACATAGTAGACAGAGTTGGGTTCTCAGGATCTGAAGCAACCCCACCACAAAGGCCCTGGTTCCAGACCACTGCCAGTTCTCCAAAGTCTATTCCTGGTTTTAGGGAAGGAGCTCTGTTTTATCATCAATACATCAGACCCTTAGGGAAAGCTCCCAAGGCCTAGGCCCCAAGCTGTTTCTAGATCTCCCAAAAATTTTCCCAATTCCCACCTGAGGGCCCGACGGAAAACCTTGCTTGATCAGGGCAGTCTTTTACACAACAGTGTTTTATTTTTCTGTTTGTTTTATGATTTTTTTGTTTATTGAGACATATGTTTCACTGTGTAACTTTGGAGTCTGTCCTAGACATACCTCTGTAGATCAAAACTGGCCTCAAACACACAGAGATCAACCTGCCTTTACCTCCAGTGTGAGTGCTGGGATTAAAGTTGTGTACCCCAACTGCCCAGTTAGTGTTTTACTTTTCAAATAGCTGTCTCCTGGTGTCATATTGCCCATCTGGCAGAACTATGCTGCTCTCAAGAAGAAAATTGAAGTTTATGGCATACCAGGACTTAAGGTTGGTTGTTACCCTGTAATGCCTCAATGAGCAGCTTGTTAGATTCCCCTTCTCTGATATGGACTCTAGGCAGGTTATGCCTCTTGGCTGGTTGTAAATCAGTGATGGCTCCTTTGTAATGGTTTGAAGCCAAATGTCTGGACAATCCTGGTGAACAAATGTGTATTCTACTGTCCTAATCTCCAACAGGGCTGGCTACTATACTCTTATCTTTGAATTTTTTATTTAATTAATTAATTAGTTTGTTTGTTTATTTTTGAGACAGGGTTTCTCTGTGTAGTTTTGGTACCTGTCCTGGATCTTGCTCTATAGACCAGGCTGACCTCAAACTCACAGAGATCTGCCTGGCTCTGACTCCTGAGTGCTGGGATTAACGCCATGTGCCACCACCACCTGGTTGTTTTGTTTGTTTGTTTGTTTTTTGTAGTCCTCCCTCAGCTAAATTCTATTTTGTGAGACTTACTATCTCCTAAGAATTAGTAAATCCTTTTTATCACCAGTTCAATTCTTCTCTCTTCTCTCTCACACCTTAGTAGTGGAGTGCTACCCAACACATGAGATGCCTTCTACACCCTCCACAAAATTAACTATGAATGGATCTTACACATGAAAGCTAAATACACAGTGCTGAAACTCTAGAAGGTACTGGAGAAACTAGGCTGATCCAAGTTTGGCAACCTGCTTTCATTGGTTGCAGTAAAAGCATGTTTAAGCTGACTACAAAGATGTTTCTACACACATCTCCCTGCTCCCAATTCTGTGAACAGATTCGGCCCACAGAGAAAAGATATCCAGAGGTCTGCCCTGTAAATAGGAAGTTTCAAGGACCACATGGGAACTCACAGGATACGGATTCTGGCTGAAGGATCCCACCCGGGTTTGAGAAGGACCCACCACACTGGCTCCTGCACCTCACTCACCATGTTGTGGTTTCCCAGCTCGGCCATGTTCTCTGCTCAGCTCCCTGCAGCAACTCTCACAGCACTGCACACAAAACTGCTGGCACCAGCTTCTCTTCAAAGCCAAGCTGAAAGCTGGCAGCCAGAAGGACCATGCACAACTTCTGACTGGCAGGTCGCCTGGAGGGCCTGATTGGCTAGTGAAGCCTGAGTGATGCCTGAGTGACAAGAGCACCTCCCATAGGGTTACACTGTGCTTAAAGTCACAGCACAATGGAACCTGATCCTGCCTTCCACCCCAGACCCAGACCTTTTCTGAAACTGCAGAGATTTGCATTTCAATAGCACTTGCCCCTGGCTCCAAGAGCAGACCCTGTTTCTTCCTGCTCTCAATAGGCACTTCCCCTTCTTCCTCCTGGACACTGTGTGGCTAGCTGGTCCAGCGCACTACACTATATGAGGTGGAGTGAATCCCTGTCCCTCAGGTGGAAGGTTGCCCAGAATATTAACAACTAAAGCGAAATATAAAGACATAAAATATTTTTGTTTTGTGATTTCACATTGATGTCAGGTGACCTGAAGGTACATTTTACCTAGCTGTCACAGGGACTTCAGACAAGCAGGAAAGAAAAGCAGGAAGTAGATCACAAACAAGATAATAGGTCTTCCTCCCATCAGAAAGTGGGATGATGGCTCCATTGCTTTAGGAGTTTTATTCCTGAAATTCAGAGCACACTGTTGGCAAATTAAATAATAATAAAGAGTAACCTTCAAGAAAAGATGAATGTTTAAAACATAGTAGAGTAAGTAAGAATATGTTCACAAGCACTATTATTAGTCAGTACATCTTTCTCCTAGAGCTGTGAAAAAACAAACAAACAAACACTGCATTATTCAAACTTCTGTACTTGATCAGTGTTATGAATTGTATAAAGAAGGCTCTGGCAGGTAGAGAGCTAAGGTGCCCCAATGCTGGGGACACACAACGACGACATGGAGACAAACTCAGTGAGGAGGTTTATTTGGTGGGGGAAAGAAGAAGGGGGAAGAGAAAGAGGGAAAGAGAGAGGGGAGAAGATGGAGGAGTCTGAGGGTGTTCACACTTTCTGGGAGGAAAGGAGGAGAGAGAGGGGGGAAAAGGGTGGAATTTCCCCTTAAGAATAAGCTTCTATGTCAGGACATAGCATGGTGCCAAGGGACTGGATTAGAATATTAACAAACAGGACTAGGAGAATGAATCTCTCTATGTATGTAGAAAGTGCAATTATTACAATGTCTCACATGCTGTGCTTGAGCTAGTCCAACAATGGCTGTCTACCAATGGAAAGTTGAAAAGTACAGTACTTGCTCAATCCATGTCTCACCTGGTCTTCAGGATACACCAAAACTCTAAGGAAGTGGGCTATAGTGCTGGTAAAGAAATAGACTTGGTAGCCAGAGCAAGCAGAAGCAGACAGAGAGCTTCCTCCTTCAATATCTTTTATATATGTACGCTGCCACAAAGAGTTGCTATGCAGATTCTAGGTGGACCTTATTCTGTTTTTTTTTTTTTTTGATAGAATTGCTCCCTGTAGTTTAAGTGCCAGCCTGAATTTCACTCTCTAGATAAGACTGGCCTCGAACTCACAGAGAACCTCCTGGCTCTGCATCCCAAGTGCTGGGTATAAAGGCGTATACCACCAACACCTGGTCCCTTACTCTTGTTTATTGTTTATTGGTTCTTTTGAGTTTTCTGAAAGGGTTTATCTGTGTATCTCTAGAACTCATTCTGTAGATCGACCTGGCTTCAAACTCAGAGATCCAACTGGCTCAGCTTCCTGAGTGCTGGGATGTGCACTGCCACCAAGCAGCTAAATGTGGATTGATTACCTCAAATTATCTGGATTAAAGATAGGTCTTTAACTTCAAAACCTTTAAGGACAATCCCGCACACATGTATCCAAATCTTGGGGTTTTAATTAGTTACAGAGGTAGTCAGTTTGACTATTGAGGATATCCATCACAAGAGATAAGACAAATGAAATGAGAAGAATTG
>CABHPP010001332.1:7558-40813 GCA_902168425.1 Peromyscus attwateri
CTACTCTTGCAGAAGACCTCAGGTCCCAGAACCTAAACTCTGACTCATAATCATGTGTCAAGCCAGTTTCAGAACACCCAACACCCTTTTCTGATATCCATGGGTTCCTGAATGCATTTGGTGCCTTGAGTACATACACTCAGATACCCTCACATATACATAAAATTTGAAATGTTAACAAATCCTCTTGTGAAAAGTACACTTGGTAGTGTGGGCCTTTCCTCTTGGTGGTGATGACAGGCCAAGTGGAGATGACCATGACTGATGTGGCTGCTTGTGTACAGTGCTATGTATCATGCACTATGCAGGTGTATCCCCACATTGTGTACCACCCCTCCACATAGACTATGTAGCTCAGGATGGCCTTCAGTTCCGGTGAGGCATCTAGATGGGTTTGCTGTGCTGTGGGGATTCTGTGTTAACGACGATATTATCTCAGTGTTAAACTACCTGTGTCCTCTCGATCTTGTTTCAATCAAATTGTTTCCTCAGTGTTAATGGTTATTGTTTTAAACCCCTCTCTCTCTCTCTCTCTCTCTCTCTCTCTCTCTCTCTCTCTCTCTCGATCCTTTATCTCTTTTTCTCATGTGTGTGTGTCTTTATTTTCAAGCTGTTCTCTTTTCTCCTCTGCTGTCTCTTGTTTGGTCTCCACAGAACATTGATTCCATCAGTAATTTTCTGATCTCCACTGCTTCTGTTTTCAGCTGGGAATACTACCTCACCATTAAGCTCATTTATAAGTAAGATCCTTATTCATGCAGTTTTAGCAGTGGAGAATAAATTATTAGGAGTTTTTAATCTTCTTTTCAGGAATTCCTCCCTGTGAACAGCACACTCCATGCTGCCTTTGCTGGTCAATTTCCCTTTGCACTTTTTACCTATTCTTCAAAATTTGTACCCTCTCTTCCCCTCCTTCAGTAGTTCTAGGCAGCCCACAGCCCACACAAGTCTTCTTCTTTTAACTTACAGAATTAGATTATTTCTAAGGTATACCTTGGATGCTTCACTATGATGACATCTAAAGTGGCCCCCTGTCAGATTGTCCGTCAACAGAAAGTTAAGAAGACCATCTCTACATGGAAATGACTGGTCACTGCCATACATTGATGCCCTTTTAGTTTGTTTACGTAAGCATTTGTGTGTGTGTGTGTGTGTGTGTGTGTGTGTGTGTGTGTGTGTGAGAGAGAGAGAGAGAGAGAGAGAGATTCCAGTTGTATATGTGTATGTGTATATGAATGAGAGTATATGTATGTTTGTATGCATATGTATGAGTAGGGCTCTCCTTCCCAGAAGCATCTGGAAAAGGCTATATGGCCATGCCCACAGTGACCTGGGCCCACCTACATCAACCATCAATCAAGAGCATTGCCAAAGACATAGCCACAGGCTAATCTGATCTGGGCACCCCTTCATCTGAGACTCCTTCTTTCCAGGTGATTCTTGACTGTATCAAACTGACAATAAAAGCTAACACATAGAGCCTCGACAGCGTGTTCTACAAAACTGTAGGGCATGCTAGGTCACTGAATATGGCTGGTACTCTGGAGAGTCACAGTCTGAATTGAGAATCTCTATTCATCTTTTGACTGCCAGTTAGCACACAGCTCTTTTGTGTGCTTTTCTGGGGTTTGTTTTCTGTTTTGATTCATTTTTCTGACACTCTGCAGTGTAAGCTAAATGTATTATGTAGCTCTCTGGCTGGCCTCCAACTCACAACAATCCTCCTGCCTCAGCCTCCCCTGTGCTGGGATACAGGCGTGAGTCCTTTTTTAAAACACCTGATTGAATACATGTGGTTGAGTTGGTCCTTTAGTGCCATGGCCATAGCCTTGGGGCCGATACCTGGATGAAGCTTCTCTGACACACACTTTTCTATGGTTAAAGGTGCTTGCTGCCATGTCTGACAACCTTAGTTTGATCCTTGGACCCTAATGATGGAAACAGAGAAATGATTGCCACAACTTTTCTGTCTTCTACACATGTGCATATGCATGTACACGCACACACACACATACACACACACTAAAAAGTAAATGTAATAAATTTAAACATGTTTTATATGGTGATGAATCTCTGAGGCCAACAAGATTTGCTCTGCAACTCAACATGGAGTCAGTCCACATATCAAGTTTTCTCTGTCCACCACAAAATTTTATATATGCCCATTAAATTAAGCTTGCCTGTTTGCTGATGGTAATTTTACTATGTTTATCAGTATTTCCAATGAGGAATTTGTTCATAGATTTTTCTGTTTGTCAAACAGCTATTAGTCACTCTTTTGACTTCTTTCAACTGCTAGAAAGCATGTGTCTTGAGGCAATTGTGTCAGTTACTTTTCTTTGGTCTCATGAAGAACCATGGTCAAGGAACCTTAGAGAAGAAAGAGTTGGTGTTGACAGCTAGCTCCAGAGGGATAAAAGTCCATGATAGTGAAGCAGAGACTGCTGGGGCAGCAACTGAGGGTTCACAACTTGAACCACAGAGAGCAGAAGGCCACACACACCTAAGCCTCTCCAAACAGTGCCATCAACCAAGGACTGAACGTTCTCATTCAAACTACACAGGCCTTATCCTGTGAGGCTTTTAATTCACAGTGTCCCCTGTGAGGGAAACTGCCCCCACTTTTTCCCCAGAATACTCTTGAGGAGAGAGGGATAAAAGATATTAGGCAGAAAGATAGAGGGGAGAGAAACAGAAACACAGGATAGCCTCAGGAGGGCCTAGATCAATATCCACTGGCCCTTCCAGTATCTTCTAAAGGGCCTCTTATAGGAATGCCAACGGGTGGAGCAAAAGACCTCCTCCTAGCACAGCCAAGTGCAGACCCTTCCAATCACCTGGTAATCACACACATAGTCAAGCAATCCTCTAATGCAGCCCTGCTGGGTGAAGCAAGCTCAGATCTCACTAGGAAACCTTTGTGGGCCTCTACAACTCCCCTTCTTGATATAATAAAGGGTCCCCCAGGCCTCTCAGATAGACTGTGCCTGTCTTAGATCATCCTTCTTGAATAATCTTCCTTACCCGTCATAGAGATACACTTTCCATTAGGCATACTCTGATTTAGGTTGGGAGCTACCAAGAAGAAAGTTGCCCATATTTGGCTACCAACCTCTGGCAGGAGGGGGTTACAGAGCTTAACTCAGCTCTGACCCAGGTCCCTACTAAGAGCTTGCAAACATTCACAGCGATTTCCATAGCTGCCATACCTCCCAGTAAAGGAGTAGAGGATAATAAAGAGGGAATATCCTTTTTGGAATGGGTCTAAGGTGACTACAGCAGTCTTAGCTTCACCAAGTCTTTTTCTAAATCAAAACTCTCTCCTAACAGATAATAAATAAAATTTTCAAGAGACTATTTTGATTCCTAGGAGAAAACAGTCATTTCAAAACAATTCAAAGTATCCACTCAAGTAAACAAAAACCCATGCTAATTATAAAGACACTTTTAGCTGTTTAAGTAGCTCATATATACATGTGTTCCTATCACAGCAGTAGAATTTCTGTACAAACTAACTTGATTATGGGAGGCCTATCCATTTGTGGGGAGGCCTACCCCTTTTTAAACAGAAACAGAGGAGAAGTGGAAACTTTTAGAAAGAAGACAGAAAAACTCCCCTAGTTATGACTATGACACCTTTGCTTAAGTTTTCCAGGGACCACTGAGACCATAAAATTATATTTTAGGCTATCATAAAAAGTGTTCAAATATATCTGAAGGTAAAGAGTAATAAAAATAATTCTAGTATGAACATCACTATACACTTTTTACAAACTTACATTCAACATTTACATTTTTTACAAACTTACATTCAACATTTATACTTTTTACATTCAACATTTACACTTTTTTACAAACCTTACATTCAACATATTTACAAGCAGCATGAATATCACTATACATATTTACACTTTTTACAAACTTATATTCAAAAAGAAACTCTATAGAATTATTTTATAAACTTTAGCACCTATCTAGGAGAGATTTCTTAAAAGAACTATTTACATTATTCTTCCAACAAGACAGTAATTTCTTTGGACTTTACTTGAAAAGTAGAAATAAGAATACTTCTCTTATGGTACTATTAATGAAATTAAAGGATCTAGATCAAATATATAACATAATACATAAAATATTGCTCATAAAACATTGTTCAGTAGATTAATCTTAATCATCTATAACTGATATTCTTTAGATTTTTCTGTTAAAGCAAGTAAAATGTTAGTTTCATACCAAACTCAGGCAGCAAGCAAGTTTCTTTTGGTGACTAAGGGTACAATTTTCCCCCTTCTTAATTTTTTGAAGCTGCTTTTTTAGACTGCTACGAGCTCTTTCAACGATGCCTTGTCTTTAATAGATTTTTATTAGCCCAATATTTCTGACAGAGTTATTTGTTCACAGAATCTGCTACTGTCCAAAGGAGTCAAGAACATAAATGTGCTGGGCAGTAGTGGTGCATGCCTTTAATCCCAACACTTGGGAGGCAGACACAGGTGAATCTCTGTGACTTCAAGGCCAGCCTGGTCTACAGAGTGAGTTCCAAGACAAGCCCCAAAGGTACACTCAAAAAAAAAAAAAAAAAAAAGAAAGAAAAAGAAAAGAAAAAAAGAACATAGATGTGTAAAGAACATAGATGTGTTATTTATCATGGAACACATCATTTATTAGCCCATTCTGTGGAAGAACATTTTCATGATTTAGTATTTTCACTTCACTCACTCGCTTCTCAACCCTGATGCCACTTTCTAGTTACTGTGATCCACCTGACCATGAGTCATTCAGCTCAGACTGTAGTTGTAGCTTTTCAAACTTTAGTACTTGGCACACTTTTCCTGTTCTGACGACCATTAGTGCATTCACTAAGCAAGCATTCTAATTTAGCATTGTTTTCTTGTAGGGAACTCTCAAGGGAAGTGACTCTATTTATGTGAGACAGCTAGGTTTTCAGGAGGTTGGTCCCCATCTACAAAGCAGTCACTCTTTTCTGAATCCACGCTTCCTTGTTCCCCCATTAGATTTGCAAAGGAATCACTCCCCGCAGGCTGCTGTTCAAAGGGCAAAGAACTTCTCTGATTATCCTTGTTTGTCTCCTCTAGTATCTCATAGCACAACCCAAGTTTTTTATTTGCCTATAAGTTTTTTTCATACCTAAAGCAATTTCCCAATGTACCGACTTCTTTCCCTTGCTTTCTTAAGGGTTCAAAATGACTTGAGAAGCATCACTAGCATCTTAATTGCCTCCTGACAGGCATCATCTATTTCTCATTTTTCAGGAAGTAAAGCCAAGCTTTCTAGCAGCATTTGGGAAAAAGCGATGTTTTGAGCTGAAAAAAGCAGTGTTTTTTTTTTGTTGTTGTTTGTTTGTTTGCTTTGTTTTGTTTTGTTTTTTGGTTTTGGGTTTTTTTTTTTTTTTTTGGTAGAACAGTACTACCAATATTTCCCTGGGTCTTTTTGCTCTGTTACAGGGAATATTTGAAAAAATATATTTTTTTTGTCCTGGTCTGACTGCATTTTCTTCCAGCCCTGCCTATACTGCCACAATGTTACAAACTACATTTCCCGAGCTGCCTTTTTTATTCGTACTGAAATCAAGCTTTTGCTTTTCCTCTGCCTCACTAGGTCAGTGAAAAGAGTACTTGAACAACTTTTTCAGAAAGATTTTTTTCCCTGATAGATCTTTGTCCTGACTTGTCTCTTCCCCAGATGCAGAGTCTCTGATGCCTCAGCCTCGGCTCAGCCCTGTGCTAACTGCTTTCTCTGTGCCAGTAGCTTTTCCCTGGGTCCCACACCACCTCTGGGTCCCACACCACTTCTGCTGTGGCTCCACCCTGTGGGGAAGCTGCCCCTGCTGGGCTTTCTGCCTGTGTTCTCTTGGTCATCTCTCACTAGGCTCTAGCCACAGGGGACACTGGCTAGGGTCCAAAGTGTCCGCTGTTTTTCTAATACTGGCTGGAAGGGGAGACAGGACCAGCAGAGAGGGTTTGCCATGTTCCAAGAGGTGTTTTTTTCTAGGGCAATTACAGGTGATTTTCCCATTCTGAGAGCCGTTCCTTCTAGGTGAGTCTAATTTTGCCCTTATAGAAAGAAAAGAGAGCTGAGAAGGAAAGACCTGAAAAGCTTTCAGTTTTTTAGAGAGAAATTACTAAGTTTTTCCCAAGACATGTATTCCTTATTCTCAGCTTCATGTCCAAAAGGAAACTAATTCTGATGGTATGATGTTTTCATACAGTGGCAATATCAGCAGAGTGGAGGGTTTTGTTTTGTTTTTGTTTTTTTTTGCCTTGCCTGCATCCACCTCAAGGAAAAAAAATTTTTCCCTGCCACTCAGGACTTAGATCTAAGATATCCACAAGCCAAAAGCTTCCACAGGAATCTTTTTCTGCCCATTTTCTTTCATAGTATTTTTTCATGACTCTGATTCTTTCCCAGGAGTCTGCATTCACAGTTCCAAGAATATAGCTCCTCTGTCTTGTTTT
This sequence comes from Peromyscus attwateri, assembly GCA_902168425.1. NCBI lineage: Eukaryota > Metazoa > Chordata > Mammalia > Rodentia > Cricetidae > Peromyscus > Peromyscus attwateri. Next base: position 14,035 of record CABHPP010001332.1, read on the forward strand.
TCTATCTTACTCTAAGTTTTTCTACACTAGATTCTACCTTACCCTAAGTTTTTTCTTGCCCAATATTCCTAATTGTACTCTTTTTCTGAATTTCTTCTTATCCAATATTCCTATACATAATTCTATATTTTTACTTAGTTTTATAGATAGAAATTAAGAAAGAGAGAAAGAAAGAAACCTAGATAGAGAGAGATTATTTGCCACAGTCTCACTTTTCACTTCAGCATTTCTTCAGCCACTTTACTTTCACTCCAGAGAATAAAATACTATCACCTTTATTTTTAATTCATTATCAGGCATGCCCCCTTACACCTGTGACACCTCCTTTTGCCAAGTCCCCTGTCCCTGTTCAGGTGCCATCTGAGGGGGAAACTGCCCCCAATTTTTCTCCAGGGTGTTCTTGAGTAGAGAGGGATGAGAAATATTTAGATAGAAACATAGATGAAAGAAAGAGATGGAAACACAGGATAACCTCAGGAGGGCCTGGATCAATATCCACTGGCCCTTCCTGTATCTTCTAAAGGGCCTTTTATAGGAATGCCAAGAAGTGGAACAAAAGACCTCCCCCTAGCACAGCCAAGTACAGACCCTTCCAATCACCTGGTAACCACACACATAGTCAAGTAATCCTCTAATGTAGCCCTGCTGGGTAAAGCAAGCTCAGATCTCACTAGGAAACTTTTGTGGGCCTCCAAAGTTCCCTGACATTCTCAACCCACCCCGGTAACCTCATTGGGTGGTGCATTTTCAGCTTCCAGGGATAAGCATTCATAAATCTGAATGGTGTAGTGTTCAACAGATGGTCTTGTTTATGTGTCCACCCAGGACACAGTCATCCTTCCTTCTCAAGATGAAGTCAAAACTGGGTGATAAAATGGAGTCTTTCAGGGCCAGAAAACAAAACAAAAATGTTTATACAAAATGGAGAAATGTAGAGCAGAACGCAGGCTGACTTCAACAGGGTAAAACCTTCTCATGGGCAAAGGACACTTGGAAGCAAACAAAGAAATGATGGTGTAAGAGCTTTAGACTTTGACCTGTTCCTGGGGGCCAAGGAGATACAGACAGGGAACCCACTATGTATCTGGAGACTCTAGTTACTATTCTAATACATTACAAAAATACCAAAGAGGATGCAATTAGCAAGTGGAGGCACTATGTGTAAAGCTAGGCTGTCTGGATCCAGCCTGTTCCCTATTCTGAAATGCAAATGCAGTCTAAACTCTCTTGTGTCTCCAGTGAAGCTGTAAATGACTCACTGTGCAGTCATCATTAGAAGCCAAAGCATACACTAACACCACCACTCTGAAAGGGTCTGTGAAAACCAAACCATATTTTATAAATCTCTGTGGTTCAGTTCCCTACGATATATGTACTGTACAATTTTAACATAGAAAGGCTACTCTTTTTGTCCAAGAAATACATTTTATGCTCAAGGGGGCAATCAAATGTTTGTGTGATGCTCTAGCATCCGCCTATTTCATTGATTTATTCATTTATTTGTAATTGACTATCAGCCTCCTTAATTCACTTCATCTTATATGAACATCTTGCCACCCTGTTTTATATGCATCCATTTTGATTGGCTGCCCATCATGCTTAAATAATTCTCAAATATGTAACTAGATATATAGATATAGATATATAGATAGATATAGATATAGAAAGCCTACATTTTTATTTGAATATTTGAGAGTAAATTGTAGGAAAGCATTCCTGGGAATTGAGAAGACACAAGTTGATATTGACTTTATCTCTTAACTTTCTTGTCTGCATGCAGGTTGTGGCTTGTGTGAGAGGATCCCAAGGTGGTGTTTATCTGCCTCAAGTGTCTGGAGGCTTGTTGTATGCTTTTCCTCCTGGATACCCCAGGGAGAAACTTAACAAATAGAGAGCTAAGGTGCTGTTATACTGAGGAGCCTGCATGTCCAGTTATCATGTAGTGGCCATGGCTTCCTGCTCTAGACTTGATGCCTGATCTTATGTGTGAAGATAAGGGAAGTAGTGGCTCCTCCTGAAATACAGAAACTCTCTGCACACGTTTCTAAGAATTGCTGATTTTAGACTTTTGTTTATCCACTAGCAATCCATGTGTTTACCAGCTCAGAGTCCAGCCTGCCCTGAACCCAAACTGTCATTTTAGGAGTTGAGGCCGCACATTGGACCTAACAGTGAGATGGTGCTAGCTAGCAAGACTGATGACCCAGATTCAATATCCGGGACCCACAGAACAGGAGAGAACTGACTCCTTTAAGTTGTCCTCTGACCTCCATATATATGCCATGGTGGGATTCCACAAATCAGTGTAAAAGCCAAAACCAAAGGGGAAGAAAACCACATTTGGTCAAAGCTGCATGTTCCACATAAGATAGTCCTTGGCACATCACCGTGGCTCCACTGAACTGTCTTCCTTCTGTAGAATTTCCTTCCTAGTATGTTCCTCACTAGGACGTGCTTCAAGTATTGCTCCCTCATGGGAAGCAGAGGGGAGTAGTGCCCTTTGTAGGCTGCACACATCTCCTGAGCCACATCATTAAACACAAGTCTAGGAGGTATCATGAAGGGAATTTGCAAGGTAAATTTACTGATCATCTTCCTAAATAATGGTCCCAAAAGAGATGGTGTGGGTGGGCCTGACTCCATTGGTTAGAAAGTCTGTAAATTATAGTTTAGATTTCTCTGACTCAAACAACAATGAAGGCTAATGCTGCTCTTTCCTTCTGCATGCTCATTGCACTTCTGTCTGCGGCCATGTTCAGTTCATGCCTGTCGGTCACAATTCCTTCCTGAACTATATTGCTGCTTCGTTTCACCCCCTGGGTGTAGAGATGAATACTTGTAACAAGTGTGTTTACACAACACATTCCTTTCCATTTTCTCTCCTGTGTGTCCACAAATGCATATGCAGCACACATTGCTTCATTGTGTTGAGCAGGCATGCATGCATTCATCCTGTTTCCTGATTGTGAATGTCATGTGACTTAGCCGCTTCTAGCTCCTGCTGCCTTGACTTCCCCATCATGATGGACTACACCCTTGAACTGTGAGCCAGAATAAGCCACTTTTTCCTTAAGTTGCTCTTGTCTAGGTTTTTTTTTTTTTAAATCATCAATAAAACTTGCATCATGCGACTGGAAGAAGGTCCATGACAAGTTCCAGGGTCCTTTATCTTGTCAAAGGAACAAAGATGATGTTCATCGCATATTAGGGACTCTTAAAACCAAAAACATAAACAGTTATGGGCCTTAAAACTCCAAGAAGAACGTGTCTCTAGTCAAAATATCAAACACGGGGAATCTTTATAATATGGACCCATTTCCCTGAATTGCAGCATGGCCCTGGCAGAGCTGTTTTGCCATCACAGAGCAAAAGAAAGTCACAGATCAATACTTTTGATATTGTCTGCTTTTAGGATCTGGACTCACCATGGGGAAGTTTTCAATTTGTCTTAACAGATGTGGAAAGACTGTTGCTGATGTGCTGTGGCATCAACCCAGGGGCTGCAATCCTGGACTAATAATAAAGAGAAAGCTAGCTGAGCACCAGCATTCCTTGCTCTCTGCCTCCTCTGGCTACAGATACAGTGGGATAAGCCCCGCCCCCTCCTGCCACTAGGCCTCCCCTCCATGATAAACTGAAAGTTGTCAGATACAGACTCAAGGAGTTCACTAACGTGGATTGTGGGGGCAGATAGGAGTTTAGTGAAAGAGTTATTGACACCATGGACAGACAGACAGACAGTGAACTACACTGCAGAAGCTCTGAGGACAGTTAAAGCCCAACAGTAGAATCAGACAGCATAGTGAGAGTTCTGAAGACAGGAATCAGGGCCTGCATGTCAGAGCCTGGCTACCTTCTTATCTTTGATTCCAAGACAGGATTCAGGGAAGGGGTGTGGAGAAGGCAGTGTGGACAGCACACCTGCTTTGACATAAACCTCACATCCCCAGGTAAAAAGCATGGTTCTTGGGTGTCTATTGGCTAGAGATTCCTAGACAGCCTGGTGATACCTGTGAGAGGAGATGGTCAATGGCAGCAGTTGGGTGTGGATTCTCATTTTACAGACTGTGCCCTCAATGTGAGCCAAAAGGAACCCTACTCAAGCTGCTGCTCTCAGGTTTTTGTCACATTAATGAGAAGAGTGATTGGAGTACACTTCCCAGAATATAAAGGGGACCATCTGTGGGCAGCTGCAGAAAGGTGGCGGACTTCACATTTATAGGTGTTAGATGGACAGCATCCTTAGCTTCAGGCAGGCAGAGGGTGCCATTCTCTGATTCTGAGATATGTTCTTTGAGGGTTTTTTCATCAGTAGATGTTAGCTCAGACATTGAGGTTGAAAGTCAAAGGCTAGTGTCTTAGTCACTGTTCTATTGTGCTGTGGGATGTTCTGTATGACAAATATGTTAATAAATAAAGCACTGATTGGCCGGTAGCCAGACAGGGAGTATAGGCGGGACTAACAGAGAGGAGAATTGAGGGAACAGGAAGGTGGAGGAAGAGATACTGCCAGCCACCGCCAGGACAAGCAGCATGTAAAGATGCCGGTAAGCCATGAGCCACGTGGCAAGGTATAGAATTATAGAAATGAGTTAGTTTAAGATATAAGAACAGTTAGCAAGAAGCCTGCCATGGCCATACAGTTTATAAGTAATGTCTAGAACAGTGACTAAGACACTAGCCTTTGACTTTCAACCTCGATGTCTGAGCTAACATCTACTGATGAAAAAACCCTCAAAGAATGTATCTCAGAATCAGAGAATGGCACCCTCTGCACGCCTGAAGCTAAGGATATTGTCCATCTAACACCTATAAATGTGGAGTCCCCCACCTTTCTGCAGCTGCCCACAGATGGTCCCCTTTATATTCTGGGAAGTGAGGAAATACTCAACTAAAGCATAACCAAAACCTAGGAGGACCATCTGCATACTCTGAATCTCCATGTCAAAGTGCTCTTCAGGCCTCCAAAGTTTCAGCTTTGTTGACGACAACACACTTCTGTCTTGGGCTGGTTTCATGTCAGATGTGCAAGTCTTCTTTCCAGGTACCCATGGCTCTGACATCACCAACATCCTTGTTTGTGATAGCTAAGAAAAACCTCTTTTGCACTAGGAGCACATTCTAAATTCCTAAAAGAGGAAAATTTCACTTTGTGCTAGCAACCCATTCTAATTTTCTAAAAGATGAGCTTCCAGTAACTCTGATTCCTTGCCCCCACCCCAAACTTGTAAAACTGCTATGGGATAATTAATCAATTATGCTGGTTTTTAAAATCCACTTTGGGTTGTGTACCATGAAGTGATACAGCTCCTTTATCAGCATATACAGGGGGATAGAGAGAGGTTTTAAAGCTGAGGGGAGTAAAAGCAGTTTCTCACTCAGCTTCACACTTCACACAATTGAGATAGTTGTGGTGTGCACCTTTAAGAACCCTTCCTCTAGACAGATCTGCATAACATGTCTTAGATTTGAGTTAAAGGCTGTTGACCTGCTGGCAGTAATTAACAAATTCATTTAATGATAATTTGAATCAAGTCTTTGGACTTTTCCCAGTGTATTTGAACTCTGTAACAGGTGTCTCCAAGGCAATCCAGGCTTTGCCTTCACAGCTTCACACAATGGCCTCTCTGGGCATCCATGCAGAAATACCCCTGACACATGCCTTAGTGGCTCTCCTTAGCCATGGAGGAAGATTCTACAACCCCTTTCTTGTATTCTTGACTCTAGAGATCAAACCGTGTGACTGATGCTACCAAATTCTGCTGCTTGATGGGGCTGGCACTTGGGTCCCTTCTTTCAATTATGTTTGCAACAGTTTTCTGTTGTTGATAGTTTCTTTCACTGCTTAAGGTTTTCTTTAATTCCTTTCCTGAAGTCACTAGTCCCCTTATACCATTTAGCACCAGGTTTTCTTTAATTTTTTTTTTTAATCTCCTTGAGCACTGGATTTTGTTCCATTATGTCTCTTGGTGCTCTTTTTCTCCTCAAGTGGACATTTTGTGTTTCTCTTTGTCCAGCTTTCTCCTTTTCATGACAGGTCTGTATAAGAGTGATTACTGTTAACCACATGACAGGTTAATACTAGGCTGTCTTAAAATAGCCTTTACCAACACCATTAATTCAAAACTGTTCCATTTAGCCTCAGGCAGATTTTTGAGACAGAGGCAAAAAGCAGCCTTATTCTTTTCCAATATATCACAAGAATGGTCTCCAGGCCACTTACCAATATTCTTCCCTGCTGAAACTTCTTAACCCAGACTGCCATAATTTACATTGCCCTCAGCACATGTTCCTGCTAGGTAGCCCAGTAAGCACCACTTAAAGTGTGCAACCACTTCTGTAGTCCAAAGTCCCAAAGTTCACATTATGTCAACTCAGCATGGCCAAGCTCATCACAGATATATCCCAATCCCTGGTACCAATTTATTGCTTACAGTTTCAGAGATTTAGTCCATCATCATCATTGCAGGGAACATGGCCACATGCATGAGGCATGGTGTTGGAGAAGTAACTGAGAGCTACATCCTGATCCATAGGCAGAGAGAGAGAGAGAGACAGAGACAGAGACAGAGATACAGAGGGGGAAATTCTGGTGGCATAGGATTTTGAAACCTCAAACCCACCTCCAGTGGCACATTTCCTGTAACAAGGTCACACCTTCTACTACTTTCAAACAGTTTATTCTCTGGTGACTAAGCTCCACGACATATGGGGGCCATTCTTATTCAACCATCACAGTAAGGAATATGTCAGTCATCTTGGAGGTTTGCCAACTTTATTTCTTAGATATAACTCATCTCCCGATCTGTCTACCTACCAGGGAGTCTGTCTAACTCCTAGTCTCTCAGTTTGAAACACCATCACAGCATGTCTAGATAACTACTCTAGTCATCCAGTGGGGTCTCTAGGTTTCCAGTCATCCTCTCAAGCCACCATATAAGTTATCATGCTCAACAGAACAGCTTTTATATCCTTTCATTATTTAAGTCATTTTAGGTTATACTCCATGTTCCTTCCCATAGGCCCTCTTCATTTAAGCTTAGCTTTATTGCAGCATCAATATTCCAATGAAATACTTCCATTTCAGACATGTCAATGCTTTCCTGGTCTCCAGGCCTCTTCACAGGCTTTTTCAAGTCTCAGATCTGTACCCCACTTTTTCCTCTGACTCAAAACTTCAAGTAAATCACTGTAGCCTGTCTGTCTCTAACAAGAAGTCATCTGTGAGTTCTGAGCCTGGGTTATGCACGATCTCAGACAGGCCCTGCCATCTGATATTATCCTGCGTTGTTAGGACCCGTTTATGTTTCTGTATCTGCTGCTTCTAGCATCATCTGAGGAATTTACAGCCATTCACTGTCATGCTCCAAAATAAAGAGAAGAAAGTGAAGGTGAAAAACTGTAGTTACTGTTTCAGTGGATTTTGGATGAAAAGGATCAGTTCAGTAGCTGTTGAGGCTTCCTTTTGATGATTGGTGTTCAGAGGTCAATCAATGAAATACAGAAGTGTTTTTTCCTCTTTCAACATTTCCATGCTTACCCTACATCCCCTCTTCAGCATATTCTATAACTGAAAGTTTCTTGTCCCAACCAGTTTGAGGCTTATATTGATTGCAAATGCTTGACCAATAGCTCAGGCTTAATACTAACTAGCTTTTACTGTTTAAGTTAATCCATATTTCTTATTTATTTTCTGCCACATGGCGGTACCTTTATTAGCATGGCACAATCATCCTCTGCTCCCTCTGCCTCTGCTGGCAACTTCTGACCCAGCCCTTCTCCTTCCCATCATCCATAGTTTGGTCACCCACCTATACTCCTTGCCTGGCAACAGACCAATCCACATAATATTAAACCAATTCACAATGTAAAAGAGGATTATTCCACAGCAATGTCCTTTCTTTTTACTTAATGCTTCAAGATTATAGTTGTTCTAGCTTATGATATTCCTTCCTCTCAAGCCAATGGCATAAGTTCTTTGGAAAAATGGACTGTTCCATGATCTAGAATAGAAATGCTAATGTACTTCCCAACTCATACCTTAATGTCCTTCCAAAGGAACTGAGTTTTATCCCAAATATTGATGTATTTAAATTATTTAAAGCAATCACCTTTAGTTGCACAGATTATATTTGGCTTCCTAGTAGATCACAGAGCTAAGACTTCTCAACTGTACCTGTAGATGAGCTTGGTGAACTTCTGTTCTAACAAAGAAGGGTCAGGTGTGGTGACTTGTAGCAGGTGAGTTTTTGAGCTTGCCCAGTATCCACAGTTCCCCTTTTACACACAACACCCATGAAGGTAGATACTTGAATGACTAGGGACAGGAGAACTGAAAATCTCCAACCTGAACTACTCAAGTGACTCTCAAATGAGAAAAGAGAGAAACTGAGTTGTCACCTCCCAGGGAGTGCTGCTAGATTCCAGGTGACCAGAAGCAGTGAGGTAGCAAATGTCACACACTCATAGCACAGTCACCCATTGCAAAGATTTACAGGTGGGTAATAGAAAGATTGAGAAAGTCTGCTCTATTTCAAACTAAGTAGATTCTGTGCCCTTGATCCTTCATCAACACCATCCAAGATACTCTGGCATCGTTTCTGAGACTGTTGCAACTTATTTGAGTTGTGCTGAGGCCATCACTGAATACAGTGACATTAACAGAAAACTCTTGCAAAATCCTACTTGTCTGTTTGGGCACCTAGAGTGGAGCTTCCTGTTTACACAGAGCACTCATAAATAAAGCACTGTGTATCGGGGATGTCTATGGACCCATAACAGGCAAGAGGACACTATAGGCCCTGTCCTCTTGTCCTTCCTTCCTACACCATGTGGAAGGACAGACAGTCTCTGCAATGTCTGATTTCAGTTCTTCTTGCCTTCCTGGCCTCTGCTTCCTTATCACCTGGACAACCGTGAGTACCACCAAGATCCTCTGCGGATTGTTCCTCCTACAATCAAAACCATCCATTTCCTTTCACAGTTTCTTCTCCCAAAACCCTCCCTATATCATTTTGCTTTTCAATTAACAAATAATAATTGTATGTATGTTTTCCAACTTTAGTATTACATAATTCTATGTTATCATTTTTTCAATTCTAAAGCAATCTGTGTTACTAAACTTAGGTGTGATGTGATTTAGAATAGCATTCCTCTTACAACTGTACCACTAATATCTAAAATCCCAGTGGTCAGAGACACTTTTCTGTGTTGAAACCATTTCATCTCTTTGAAGATAAGTATTTGCATTGTTGGCACTTTGGGTTGGAAATGTGTAGCCTATAGTTTAACCTTGGGACGGTCAAGGATTCAGGCACACTGAAACTCTAGGGATGTTTGTATCTTAAAACAACACTCTTCTTAGGATCAAAGACCTTGGATTAAACTGCAAGTAGAACTTGTTATTTGGTGCCCAAATAACCACATTATCAGGATTATATTGTTGAGTGACTTTTTCTTTTCTTTCTTTTTTTTTTTTTGATGAGAAAAATATGTTTGATGTGGTAAAAATAAAAGCAACCTTTTGATTTTTTTTTTCATTATGTGATTTAGTGGTGACAGTCTAGATTTGGGCTAGCCCTATATAAGTTTGTAAAATAGATTCATAGAGTTCCTTTAAAAATATAAGCTTGCAAGAAGAATCTAAGGTAGTCCTAAAACATATAGTAATAAGCTTGTAAGAAGTAAAGATACTAGTTGTAAATGTAAGTTTAAATAAGAGTTAAGAAGATGGAATGAATATAAGAAGTATAAAAGAAGTAATAAGAAATATATCTGCTAAAGTAGTTCTATAGTTTCCTTAAAGAGTATAAATAAGTAGATGTTAATATGTTATATGTGAGTTTGTAAAAATGTGTAAATGTTGAGTGTGAGTTTATGCTTAATGTATATGGTGAAAGAACCCGAGACACAGAAGGTTAGTGTCATAGTAGACTGCAAAATAGGCAGTCTGAATGGTTTCAAAAGCTCCAGAAGCCAGAACCAGCACAAGGCACCCGCAGCTGAAACCTGTGGAAAATCAATGCAATACAAGAAAACCTGAGCTAACGTCAAAAATAGTGTTGTTTAGAATATTACTGTACCTAGAAAGGTCTCTGTGAGAACAAAAATTGCAGAGACGCTTGTTTGAACTAAAATAATTAACTGCATAAAGTTTTGGTTGTAAAACGTCTCTTCATATTTGGAAGTGAAAGCCTGATACCAGAATTTATTTTTTTTTGAACTTCTTGAACTTAATGAGAAAACTACAAAAAGATTTTGGTTATGGATTTATCATATTTGGAAGGCTAGTACCAGAATTTATCATTTGAATTTTGAGACTTAAGAAATGAAATGCACAATAGAGATTTCATTGCAATGGGACAATTTCGAGTTTATAGTAATGACCTAGGAACTGTATGCTGGAACTGGGTTAAAAATGGAACTGTTTAAATGAAGAAATTTATTGTTTCTACCTTGACTTAAGATGCAGGTTTGTGTTTGCATATATGCTGGTGATTCATGTATTGTTCTATGTTAAAAATGCAATTGTTTTGTGGAAAAAAATAAATAAATAAACTTAAAAAGAAAAAAAAAGAAAAAGGAAGCTAAAGACAGTAAAAAAAAGTAATCAAGAACAATCTTTTTTTCTACTTTTATCTTTTTATTTTTTTATTTTATAATTTAATTTAATTTTACATATCAGCCACGTATTCCCCCTTCTGCCCCCCCGCCCTGCCTTTTACCCAGCCCACCCCCCATTCCCATCTCCTCCATGCCAAACACTCCCCTGAGGCCTCAAGAACAATCTTGATACATTTTTATAAAAAGAATAATTTATCCTCCCAGATTTTTATCTAAAAAAAATTTAAAACCTCCCAGCACTTGAATGCTAGCTGCTTAAGTGATGGTAGTGCATGCCATGTGAAGCTGCCTTGATGGTTATCACTGCTGAAGCTGAGTGATTACCATTACAAACACTGATAAATGACCACTCTGTGGTATCATGCAGTCACCTGCCATCTCAGGCTGGAGAATCTTGGATGGTGCTGATTATTGCAAAGAAACTACAGCCATGGACAATGATACCTGTCCCCAGCTGGTCTCAACTTTTCCCTTTCCAGGAAGTATATGGTGCTGGTCCCTTCCCAGCTCTACACTGAGACCCCTGAGAAAATCTGCTTCCATCTACTTGATCTGAATGAGACAGTGACTGTCAGGGCCTCCTTGCAGTCTAGCTGGGGAACCAGAAGTCTTTCCAATGAGTTTGTGGTTGACAAGGACTATTTCCACTGTGACACCTTCACTGTGAGTACTACATACCTGTTCCTATTTATTTTCTATATTTATGTACATATGTGTGTAGATGCATATATAATGTACTTACATTTTTCTAAAAAAATTAATCTAGAAACACAGCTACTACTTCATAACAATAGACACTTAGAACATTTACCCAATAAACAAATAGAATAGATTATCCCACCCCAAAACAGGAAGAGCCAATACTTGTGCATGTGCTACTTTCCCACTGAAGTTCCTCAAAGAACCTAGTACCCTGAGAAAGAAGGATTTTTCCACTGTGTAGTACTTGCTGCTAGTAAGTTATAAACTTCCAATTAGCGCTCCATCTAATCAGAACCATGTCTCCTATGTGTAATTGATATCCTGAATAAGTGCTGGGTTTCTTCTTCTGTACCTATCCTCAAGATGCAGTTCCTACCACTATCAATATGTTATTTTTCACTCTACCTAAGTTCCAGAGTTCTATCTAATTTTCAATCAAGATTATATTTACCCCATAAAAACGACTGTGTCTTTGTTGCTTCCATTGACTCATGAAATGTTGTGCTTTTCTTTGCATACTTTGTTTCTCACATACCCTCCTCACATAATTACTAAACAGAATTTGAGGGATCCTGATTATCTTCCTATGGTGTGGAAGAACAGGAGGTAAAAAGGAAATCTAAGACCTCCAAAGGGTCTGATGGTGAAGGGTCTTGTTTTCCTCTCATTCGCAGCTCCCCACAGTCTCAGCTTCAGATGAGAAGGTATCGCTCTCTATCCACATCAAAGCACAGACACACGAATTCAACAAAAAGAGTACAGTGCTGGTGAAGAACAAAGAAAGTGTTGTCTTTGTCCAGACAGACAAACCCGTGTACAAACCAGGACAATCAGGTACAAAGGTCCATCGCAGGCAATGGAGTGAAGAAGCCATCCTGAACATGGCACAGAGAAGGCCTGGCTCTCTGGACCTCACTAGAAAATTCTCTCTCTCTCTCTTTCTCCAGTCAAGTTTCGGGTTGTCTCTATGGATAAAAACCTACACCCCCTGAATGAGTTGGTGAGTCTTTTACATGTGGGTATTGGTGGGTTTGTGAAGACATAATGTGACTGAAATATTCTCATTTCCAACCCCTTGCTAAGGTATGAGTTGGTCTTCTTCTCTACTCTGTTCATTTGACTATTTATACCCCTTGCTCAGTTACCATTGGCCATGCAATGTCTTTCTTGTATCTTGCACTCCATTACTGGTTAAGTGTCTCTGGTTTTCTTTATACTTCATGGAGACTGTTACTGTACAGAACCTTTGGGCTTAATCATGTTTTTCAGTCATTTCTTTTGTAGTTTCTCTTACTTCAAGCCATCCTTAAGAAATCCATTTCTAGTCTAACAGGGGTATTTCTCACATATAACCTTGTATTTAACATTTAGATCCTTCCCTAAATGGACTCTCTAAAGAATAAAATAGCATTTCAAAGTGTCTTGTCCTCTGTACTTCAGCAAGTGGTGGGTGTCTGTGCTCATCACCCTATACTGCAAGTAGAGGCTTCTCTGACAAGGACTGAGAGAAGCTTTGATCTGTAAGTATAAAGACACATCAATATCAGTTGGTTTAACACTGTGTCCTTTAGCAGCAGAATAATAACGGGTTCTCCTCTGGTCCTGCGGCATGTCTAGCCACGGGTTCTTGGCTCTATAATGATGTCTAATGTGGGTTTCATCTTGCGTAGTAGGACTGGAATCCAGTCAGGAGTGGTTGGCTACTTCCATGACATTTGTGCCACTATTGCACCAGTGGGCGTGTCTTGCCAGGCCAGTGGTTCTCACAGTGTATAGGGTTCATAGCTGGATGAGATTGATGATCCCGGCCCTTCCAGTAGTGTGCATAGCACCTTCCTGCTCTGTGAAACTTCTTCAGTAGTGATGGCTCCAGTCATCACCAATTCGACTGTAGAATGTGAAAGCCCAAATTAGACATCTAAATAACATTCTCTCCCACCAAGGAGCATAGATTATTGTGTCAGAGAGGAAGGAATGACTGTAAGAGCCAGAGGTAGTAGTGAATGAATGCAAGGAGACACTCCTCTAGACTCAGCATGGCAGCCACACACATGAACTTATAATTGTGTTAGCATGCACAAGCCAATGCAAGACCAAGCCAGACCAAACCTTAGCATGGAGAGGGGATATGTACATGAAATCCCACCCTTAACTAAGGCGCTATTGCTAACTGATAGCTACTGGGCAAAAGTCAGTTTTCTTTAGAGTATAGATGCAGGTAAGTCCACTACACTCCAGTGGATGCCCACATATCCAAGAATATATGGGCAGCACAAATGGTGTTAATGGTGAAAAAAAAAGAGAGAAAACACTAAGTCAGGTGGGTAAGGAAAGAAGGTAGTTCTGGTATGAGTTAGGGGAAGGGGTGAATATCATCAGAAAACACTGCACAAAACTCTCAAAGAACTAGCTAAAAATTAAAACAAACAATAAAATAGCCATCCCATTTTACTCAATGTGCTCTTTACAGATAACAAATTACAATAGATATCATTTGGTAGAGAGTAAAGATTCTATCCTTTCACAATAAACTGTTGCATAATTCTATCAAGGATATTTTATCTTTTTATTTCTTGTTCTCTCACACAATACATCATGACCATAGATTCCCCTCCCTCCACTCCTCCCAGTCTCCCTCCCTCATCTAGATTCATGTCCCTTCAGAGAAGAGCAGGCCTCCCAGGGATATCAGCTGTACATGGCATAACAAGACGCAATAAGACCAGGCACAAACCCTTCTATCAAGGCTGGGTGAGGCCACCCAGTAGAAAGAAAAGGGTCCCAAGAGCAGGCAAGTTAGTCAGAAACATGCCCACTCCCACTGTTAGGAGTCCCACAAAAAACCCAAGCTAAACAACCACAGCATGCATGCAGTGGACCTAGCTTAGACCCACAGAAATAATAGGCTCTGTGATTTCTCCTTCAGTCTCTGTGAACCCCTATGAGCCCTGCTTAGTTGATTCTGTGGGCCGTGTTCTCCTGGTATCCTTGACCCCTTTGGCTCCTACCATCCTTCCTCCCCTCTTTTACTGGGTTCCCTAAGCTATGCCGAATGTTTGGCTGTGCATCTCTGCATCTGCTCCCATCAGCTGCCAGAGGAAGCCTCTCTGATGACAATTGGGCTAGGCACCAATCTTGTGAGAATACCAGAATATCATCAGGAATCATTTATTTATTTATTTGTTTGTTTGTTTGTTTGTTTGTTTGCCTGTTTGTTTGTTTATTTATTGGTTGGAGTGGTCGGTCATGTTTGGTTCTACCCTAGGTCTCTATCTGGCTTCCATTACTGGCCATCCAGACAGTGTGGGGCCATGGGCTGCCTCTAGTAGCTTTGCCCTCAAGTTAGACCATTTGTTGTCATCTGTTGTTAGTCATTTGTTGGCCATTCTCACAAGCTCTGGGCCACCATAGCCTCAGCACCTCTTGCAGGCAGGACAAGTTGTGGATTGAAGGTTTTGTGTCTGGGTAGGTGTCCCTGTCCCACTACTGGAAGCCTTGCCTCCTTATAGAACATGGCCAGTTCAGGCTCCATATATGTCTTTACTAGGAGTCCTCAGTAGGATCACCCTCGTAGTTTCCAGGGAGTTTCCACTGCACTAGTTTTCCACTTTGTTCTCTAATGCTCCCTATTCCAGTTATCTCTTTCTGTACTCTCTCCCTCCATCCCTTGCTCCCCACCTGATCCCTCATGCTCCCATCACCACTGGCTTCCAGTCCACCTATAAAATCTTCCAACGGAGATCCATGCATCCCTCCTAGAGCCCTCCTTGTTACTTAGCCTCTCTGAGTCTGTGGAGTGGAGTGTGAGTATCTTTTATTTAGCAGCTAACAGTCCTTTATAAGTGAGTACATATCATTTTCGTATTTCTGAGTCTGGGTTGCTTCACTCAGGATGATTTTTTTCTAGTTCTCTCCTCCATTGTATACACACACATGTGTATGGTTCTGCTGGGCAATCTCTTCATCCCTTTACCCTTCTCTGTTGGCTTATTACACTAAAGTTTCCAGTGCAGACTGTTGATTCACTTCCTAGCACTTTGTGTGTCTCTGTGCAATACATGTTCATTCTGTGTGCATGCACGTGTGTGTGTGTGTGTGTGTGTGTGTGTGTGTGTGTACACATGTATGTGCTAGCCAGAAGACAATCTTAGATTTCATTTCTTGGGTGCCAAACACCATGCATTTTGAGTCAGAGTCTCTGGCTGGCCTGGTGCTGTATGATCAGGCCAGGAGCCTGGACACTGACCCAGTGACAGCTGTGTGTCTCTGCTTTCCAACTGGGACTACAGTGGGCACATGTACCTTCTTTTGTCTGGATTCTGCAAATGGAACCCAGGTCTTTCTTTACCAACTGCCTCTCCCTCCTGCCTTTTACCTCCTGGTTTCATAAGGATTACAGCACTTTCATTTTTATTTAGGTTAAATTCACTTCCTTGAATTAATCTTTGCTTCAGTATTTCAACAACTATTCCTGGATGTTTTATTTAATTTTTACTGTCAGGTTGCAGTTCTGCAATCAGTCTTGGAAATGTGATTGAAATATTAATACATATCTATTGATTTGGAAAGAGTATAAATCGTTTCATGACAAATGTTTCTGTCTAGTGCACATGTATCTGCCCATTATTTTATGTTTCTCTTTATGTAATTCACAATGGTTTGCAATGTTCTTCGTAGGCCTACTGAGTTTCTTATTTGACTTATTTCCTGAAATAATAGTTTTCGTTAATGAATGGTGTTTATAGAATTTATAATTTGTTGCCTTCATTTCCAATGCAATTAATATTTTTATATGTACCCAATCACTTTTTATCATGTTGATCTTGATGAATTCATTAGTAAAAATGACTTATCTTGGATTCCAATAGGTTTTGTGTACCAGTTATAAAGTGATCTTGCTACTGCTGTGTAGGGATCATTTTCTCTGACAGTTAAAGAATTAAAAGGCAGGGAAAGTCCAGAGCACAGCAGACCGAATCAACCAGTAAAGAAAGGCTTTTATTAGAGTTGAGAAAACACACACAGCAGGCACATGGGTGGGAAGACCCTCTGCAGAGGAGGATTGGGGAGCCCTACTTCTCTCTGAGCACTGGGGTCTTTGAGGGTCTTTGAGGGGTCTTTCTTCCTTAAATTAGGATGGATCAGCTTGAACAAAGACAGAGAAGCAGATACTACTGTAGGATGAACTCATCTTGATCTTGTCCTTGAAAGTATCAGGCTGGTCCGTTGCAGAGGTGCCCTGGTATTAGAGGGAGAGCTCTACTGTAGCCTTTAGGCCTTTGTCATAGGTCAGGAGTATGAGGAGGAAGCCAGGATTTCACTGTTTGTGTTTCACTGTCTGTGTCTTCTCTTCCTGTCTGTTTACCTACCAGGGCCGGTCTAAGTATTAGTCCCTCAGCTGATAGAAACAATACTCCTTCTTTACTCACAGATTTTATAGCTTAGTTTCCTTTGCTGGCTGTTTAGACTAGGTCATCCAGGATGGCATTAAAAGAAATCATATGTAGGACTTTTGTGAAATTTTCCTTTTTCATAACTCCTCTTGCTCTGCAGTCTCAATTGACTACTTTTTAAAAAACAAACAAACAAACATGATTTCTCCACGTAATTCTGTCTTGCTTGAAACTGTCTATGTAGACCAGGTGGGTCTTGAACTCACAGAGATCTGCCTGCCTCCGCCTTCTGAGTGATAGGATTAAAGGATGTGCTACCACTGCCTGCCTGGCTCAGTTGATGCTTGCAAAGTCTGTTAAGTCAGCAGGTGGCTCTTCCTTTCCTTGGTTCATCCTGATCTTATAAATTCAAGCCACAGTAGTTGTTTCCAAAAGGGCAGTGTCTGCACCCTCATCTTCAGTATTTAGAGGTGAAAGTGGGTGACAATAAAGACATGGCATTTGAAAAGAACAGTAAGGAGAAGCTTCTGTCCTGAGTACCACTTAGATCAAAAGGTGAGGAATAAGGCACAAAAAGAGAAATCAGAGGAAAATGGAGAGAGCCTGGTCTCATCAGCACAGGTCACAAAGCCAAGATAAGCTTCCCTCATTCAAGCTACCTGTAGTATTTGTCTGTGACTATTAGCATAAATTAGAAAGGCAACTTGGTACCATGACAATTTAGCTAAGCCAAAGAGTCATCTCTCCACTTGGACTAAGACCTTCACAGTCATGGGTTGTTGGCAGGGTTTTCAGCACCCTCTATGAATTCCGTCCTACAAGACAGGATTGAAATCCAATCAGAGAGCAGTTTTCTAACCCCATAAAAGTTGTGCCACTCTTGTACCAATGGGCACATCTTGCGTGGCAGGTTGGTGTAGACATCCTGGGGTTCTCAGCTGGATGAGACCGTTGACATCTCCTCTCCTGCAGCAATCTGCACAGCTCCTTGTGGCAGTGTGGAAGCTGGTCAGCAGGGGGGATGTTGGCAGAGCACCAGCTTGATTTCTCTACACCCTTCCACCAAGGTGTGTGGTATCTTCCACAATAGAATATTATCAACTAGTTATTGTGGGCAATCAAGGAGAGCATCAAGATTCTGTATTGCTTTGGGGGGTCTAGGGGCCACCCTGGCCAGGAACTCAGAAAGCGCTATCTCATGGCTAGAACTGGGGCATTTGTTTAGTGACCCTTGGCCTTCAGGAGCAGCATTATCTAGACATGCAGTTCACCTTCTTTTTGACTCTCCTTTTAACTTAAGTTTCTTAATAGGTTTAGAAAGCAGTAAGTTTCCATGTGACTTTTTCACAGATCTTCAGTGTGGATTAACCCTCCCATATCCCCTCTTGTCTCTCCCATCCCACACCCTATTAATAAATAAATGTTCTGTCCCCAAAAGTGCACCTGTGCTTTGACATCCCCTATGTCATGCTGTGTCCCCTGACTTGAGGGATTCCCACCCAGTGGTCCTCTTCTAGGTACCTTGAGTCCCCAAGTACTCCGGGTTTGGAGTGAGGAGCCACACATGAGAAAGAACATGCAGCAGTTATCTTTCTGAACCTGGCTTACCATTATAATTTTTCCAAATTTTATCCATTTGTCTACAAATTTTGTGATTTCATTTTTTACAGATGAGTAAACTTTCACTGTGTACACATGTACCATAGTTTCATCATCCATTATATGATTTATTTTTCTAGACTTTCAGAAACAAGTTCTATCTCACTAAAATTCCCATACAACTGCCACTGCTGGGTCTCTCTTCAACTGCTAGAATGGTTATGTTTTCTCCAGGCTGATGCTCACCTGAAGGAAGTTCACCTCTTCAGACAGCTCAGTTATTACAGCACCTTAGATGACCTTGTCACTGTCTGTCTTTACTGTGTTCTCCATCTGCTCGATCAGAAACACTTTGCCTGTAAACCTCTGCACACCCGGCCCTCGCCTCAGTCAGCAGCAGTTCTCCATTGCAGCCAGAGCCGCTATTGAGCCCTTTCTCTGTTCGTATCTCTGGGCAAGGGTCAGACAGTGGTTTGCTCTGTGGAACTGCGTTCAGGAGGTGGGTATTGAGTCATGTGCTAATGCCTTTGTATCTACTAGATGAGGAGGGGGACGCCAGGGCCCTGGGTAGAGCGGCATGTATAGCTTGCCCAGGACACCCCCCCCCCCAAGTTAACATTTTGGCTGGATATATTTAAAACTAGTAACCCCATTTCACACTAAAAATATTCCCAATTTGAACAATAAATTCTGTAATGTCCATACTGTAAAGGCTCAGGATGGGTCTCCATAAAATTATTTTCATTGTTGCTTCATAACTATAATTTTGTTACTGTTATGAATATCGATGTAAATACTTTTGGGTATAGAAGTTTGCCAAAGTGATCATGACCCACAGGTTGAGAACCACTGTTCTAAACTAACACTGTTTTCTCTTCTGTTTCAGTTTCCTCTGGCTTATATTGAGGTAAGAAACTTAACTGTTTCATACTCAGAGAGAAATCAATCCGCTGAAAGTAACTTGATGTTGGAATGTGGTAGCAGTACTGTGGGTCAGCAGCCTTCCACCACTGTGGACAATTGCTTCATTATATCTCACTAACCTTTATTCCTCCCTACCCTGATGCTTCCATCATGAACATGTGGTCTTAGATGTGTTGATGTAATTACAACTCTATTTACATAAAAAAATTTACAACCTGTCTCACAGGATCCAAAGACGAATCGAATCATGCAGTGGCGGGATATTAACACGGAGCACGGGCTTAAGCAGCTGTCCTTCAGCCTGTCATCAGAGCCTGTTCAGGGCTCCTACAAGATAGTGATAGTGAAACAATCAGGAGTGAAGACAGAGCACTCCTTCTCCGTGGAGGAGTTCGGTATGGCTTGGGAAGATTGAAAAGGGAAAGTATTTAATTCCAGCACTCAGGAGGCAGAGCCAGGTGGATCTCTGTGAGTTCGAGGCCAGCCTGGGCTACCAAGTGAGCTCCAGGAAAGGCGCAAAGCTACACAGAGAAACCCTGTCTCGAAAAACCAAAAAAGAAAAAAGAAAAAAAAAAAAGAAAAGAAAAGGGAAAGTAGATCTTGTAAGTTTCTGGTTATCTGTTTGGAACATGTTGTGTTCAATGGGTAAGGCTGAGATTCATTCTACTCTAGCTAAGGCTATCCACCTAGCAACCTGGAACTTCCAGAAAGTTCAGGGATTTTCAGAAGTAAATTACTTGGCTTTTCCTATTTAAGTAGATACCTCTGTGGTTTTCATATCCTGATACAATCTATCACCACTCAACATTCTAACTTTACTGGGGGGTGGGGCGAGGTAACCTTAATAATGTGAAGTCACCATTTCTTGGCAGAGGCTGATAATTAAGGCAACTAGAAAAGTTATTTCCCACCTGAATTTCTCCTCTCTCTCCCAATAGTGCTTCCCAGATTTGAAGTTCAAGTAGAGGTCCCAAAGGTCATCTCTGTGCAAGATGAAAAAGTAAACGTGACTGTGTGTGCAGTGTGAGTTACCTGTGTTTAATCTTCTATCCTTCAGAAAGTACATGGACACAAAAACTACCTGGGATAACGAGTCATTGTAGAATCTGTAGAAATACTAAGGTTGTGTCCTTCCTCCTAGAAAGTTTCCCCTATGGTGTTCATTTCCTCCTCAAGTCCGCACTGTTCTGCATCCATTACTGCTTGATCATTCATTGCATATGTTGATGATGTTAATTCTGATGACACCAGGGAGAAATCAATTGTATGAGGCAGTAGAGAGTTCCTGCCTTTGGAGACAGGAAGGTACCTGCAAAGATCCCCTGACCCATGTGAAGAGAGCACAGGCACCAAACACAGCATTCTGCTGACCTGTTATGTGTTGACAGAAAGAACAGAGAAACAAGAGCTTCCAATCTGGCTGCAGTTCCAGCCACTGCTGCCCAAGTTTAACTTTTAAACATCTCGCTTTTCTGTTAGCATTTCTGTACCTGATAAATGTGGATCCTGTGTCACAGCAACTGAAGTTGCTATTAAAGTCTGGAACCCCAGTAAGTCAAACCATGCTAGAAGGAATTTGCAAATGTGCCTGAATCAAACAGAAGAGACACACCTGGATCACATCTCCTTGTCATTAAAATAAACATGCTCAAAAGAAAATTGATAGGAAGAAGGCAAAAGATGAGGAGGTCTGTTAGAATAGTTCTGAGTCATTTTGCCATGGTCCCCATTCATCAGAGCCCCATCATTTACTAGCTGAGGATCCTGATTGGGTCACTTAATCTTTTCAGAACTATAAAAGGGAGAAAATCATGTCTCCCAGAGGTTCTTAACAGTGCTAAGTTGTTAATATATCTGGATAGAACGTGTCAAGTGGTAGTAATGGGCCCTATTTGCTGTCATTGTGAAAATACACAGTGCCAATCTACTGTTACAGATTGACAGTGTGGACTATGGGTGGGAAGACTGTGGGTCTCTGCTTTAGGATGACCCTTGGTTTCTCTGAATCTGTCTTGTAACAGATATACCTATGGGAAGCCTGTACCAGGACACGTAGACATGCATATATGCTGTGAATATCAGGATTCTAGGGGGAAGGGAGAGGGTGTATGCATACCACTCAGTTACCAGGTGAGTAAAAACTGCTCAAAGTTCCATCTTTAATATTGAGGGTTAACTAACATGGAAATACAGATAGTAAAGCTGAGAGGAAATGCACAATCAGTTACTGAAAAGAGGATGTTCTGGAACCTTGGGATGTCATGGTGTAGCTCTGTGGTGGAACACTAGCCAGGCACATAAGCAATCCCCAGCAACAGCCCCCCCACACACAAAAGTGATAGTCCTGGGACCCACTGTTATCAAAGGTATATTTCAGCAATTTTACAGCTAAACTTGGCCACCAAATATATTCTTAGTATATATTCATTGTACAAAGTAATAGGTTTATGACATTTTCATACATGGGTATCATGTATTTTAACTGTATTCCCTAGTCCCATTTCCACCTCTGCTCTCTTGTGTCCTCACTCTTGTGCCCTTCTCTTCTTGTATATCCCTCACTACTTTCGTGACCTATAGACTGTTTTTTGAAATATTCTTTGAAATACAATTGGCACATATAGAATGTGAGTAAATTGTACAAAACAACAGGCTTCTTTACAGTATATTCATAGATGTGTATCGTGTACTTGATTATCTCCTTCACTACCTACTCTATTCTTTCTATCCATTCTTCTGCCACACCCTTCTACTTCCCAAATGGAACAACATCTACATGGCAGGGTTTCTGTTTTACCCTTACACATGACAGAAACCCTGCTGTGTGTCTGAGTCTGGTATTCTTTGTGAAAGGTGACATTCTCCATGCCCAACACATTCTCAGATCCAATTATGATTATCCATTCATCAGCTGATGGACTCATTTGATTGTGAGTCACATAAATGACCAGCATGCATGTGAACACATGTCTTGGTATACTGACACGGATTCCTTTTATATATTCCTGACGGATGATCATATGGTACTTTGACCTTGTAATCTGTGCGGTCTTCTATACCGACTTGTGCAGTGGCTGTACTAGGTTGTAGGTTCACCCACAGTGTATGAGGTGTAGAGAGCACAAGGTCCTTGTGCCCACAGATAAGCATTAGGGAAACCAGGAATGTTAAACACACAGGGTTGTCTCCTCAGTGGAGGAGGGGTATGCCTGTTTTCCACCCAAAAAGCTGGGATTGGATATAATTAACATTGTGGTGATCTGTATTATCTGTAGGGCCAGGACACACCTGAATCTCCCAGACTACTACATTTATCCCAGACTCTTCCTTTCAAGATATTTATCTTGAGCCTTATTTCTCAGTCTATAGAACCTATCCTTATGGAAGATGTCACATGTACTTTAGAACACCCTAGGTGACCTCTGTGCTATCTGTAGGGCGAGGCCAAAGGTCTGTTGATCTTATCTTCTTAAATAATCATCTCTTGAACTCATTGAGTCTTTGTATTCTTTATTTCTGTTCCACTCATTTCTGTTCCAGTCTTTATTATTTCTTCCCATTACTAATATTGTGTTGACTTGATTTTTCTTTTTCCAAATCCTTGACTTGTATCATTGAGTCATTTATTTGTGTTATTTCTTTTCTTTCTTATATCAATACTCAGACTTGGAAATGTCCCTCTTGGGACTTTTGAATGGATTTCAGAGGTTTTGTTGTGGTGTGTTTTCATTTTCACTTAATTTCAGGGTTTAAAATTTTTCCTTTCTTGATTTGTTCTTTGATTCATTAATTATTCAGTATTGGGCTGTTTAGTTTCCATGACTTTGTGTAATTTCTAGAAATTCTTTTGTTATTGATTCTAAGTATTACTTCATTGTGGTCAGATAGGACGCACTAGGTTATTTCAAATTTCAACAATTATATTTCTTCATATATTTTGTGTCCTAGTATTTTGTCTTTTTCAGAGAAATTTCCATTTGTTACTTCAAAAAAATAAATATTCTTTGGTTTTTAGGTGAAGTAGTCTAAAGATATATATTAGCTTCATTTAATGTATGATGTCATTTAATTCTGATGATTCTGTTCATTTTTTTGTCCAAATGCCCTTTTGGAGAAATTAGGGTTCAGAAACCAACTATGATTCTATAATTACTGAATTGGTTTCATATGTGTCTTGAAGTGCAGTAGTATGCTTTTTATGAAGTTGTGTGTGCTAGAGTTTGGTTCATATATGTTTCGAACTGTAGTGTCTTCTCAGTTAATTGTCCCCTTGATAAGAATAAAGAGTTCCTCTTTATCTCTTTTGATTAATTTTGGTTTTAAAGCAATTGTGTCAGATAACAGAATATCAATGACTGCTTGCTATCTGGTCATTTGCTTTGAATATTTTTTTTCCATCTTTTCACTGTAAGGTCGTGCCTATCCTTGAAGATAAAATGGATTTCTTGTGAACAATAAAAAGACTGATTTTGTAACCCATTCAATAATAGTGTTTGTGGCTTGATCATATAAAGATTCAAAGTCTGCCTCCTGGCAGTGGACACACTTCCTCCAACAAGGCCACACCTACTCCAACAAAGCCACACCTCCCAATAGTGCCACTCCCTATGAGCTTATGGGGGCCAAGTACATTCAAACTACCACACTATCCTTTCATTATTGTAGTCTAATTAGTTGTCCCATGTCTCTTATTAAGAGAGTTAAAATCATTTATATTTAAGTCTGTTTGTTGATATTTATTTATTTATTTCCTATGATTTTTTGGATGTTCTGGTTAATGCACATGCTATTTATCTTTTATTAACCATATCATCTGTTACTGACTTTCTCATTCTTGTCCTGAATTGATAACATTAATACCATCATCTGCTTGTTTGAATCCTCTTTGAGGTCACTAGCCATTTCCAAAACTAGACAATTAGAAGATTTGTCCAGCATCACCACAGTTTCAGAATTCTGGGGTGTATAGTGAGGAGTCGTACCCTCTTGTGGTTCTCACACTGCCTTGTGTCATGTTTCCTGTGTTTCTACATTGTGAACTACAAATCTCTTACGATAGATCTCTCCTCCAGTTTTATTTGGGGGTCTTCTTAGGAAGCAGTTTTCACTTGACAGCTCATTCACCTCTCGCATTCAGAGATAAAATAAAACAAAATAAAACACAATGCAATAACACCAGAAAACCAAAGATGATAGAGCAACACAATTTAAATGAAATAATGCACACTACAATGCCAGCCATCAGGATACAAAAGAGAATGGCAAACAGTGTAAAGTACGCTGTGAAATTAAAACTGAATTAAGAACAAAGTAATGTGATTCTGGTGACTCTTCTCTTTCACACTTCAGAATAATGTCAGTTCTTTCTTATGAAGACTTTTCTCATTCACAGAACCACACAGAGGTAGCTCCTAAGGCCCCATTACACTCTGGAAATAGATTTCACTTTATCCATTTACTGGATCTTGGTATCAAGCCTATGGTTTCATGTCTGGTAGTAAAATGTACCATTGTGCTACATCCAAGCCTGTGGTTGATATTTTAAATAATGCAAAGTGATTATTAAGTCTGAGTGGCATGCAAGTAAGTGTTCTGATTACATTATTGTTGTGAATTTACTTAATACTCCTTATGTGTCTATAAAGATAATCATTATTTTTATAGATGACTAAGCCAAGACAACTTTGTGACTGGCTCATGATCATGGCACACAGCTCATTGGGTGAGCCAAGTCCCATGATTATGACTAGAATGTCATGCTGTACAGCACTAAGCACTCATTTTTCTCAAAGAAGTTCTCATGTGTGGGTTTGAGTCGACTGTCAATCTGAACAGTGTATCATGTTACCTTATTTTTGTCCTCATAACAGCTAGACAACAATGGCTGCACTACACAAGAAGAACACATCCCTGTGTTTCCTTTAAGAAAAAGACATGAAGCCCAGCGTGTCATTGTGAATGCAATGGTTATAGAAGAAGGGACAGGTACGTGAGTAACCTGAGAATATAGAAAAAGAAGCTGTGAAAATTCGCACCTGTTTATGTCAATGGTGGTTTGAACAGTACAGAAAAAGGATGTAGAAAACAAACAATTCTTCACTAACTGTCTTGGGCTTTAATGTTGTTGCTAATTTCTCTTCCAGGATTCAAGTTCACGGGATCTGGGACATCTAAAATTGAAAGAACCACAACTAAACTCATATTTGTGAAAGCTGATTCACACTTTAAACGTGGGATTCCATTTGTAGTGAAAGTAAAGTACTTTTTGATTCATAGATGGTTGGGCTGTATTGTGATACCTCAACCTAGGCCATTCTGCTCAGTGTTAAACTTGTCTGGTATCAGTGGTTCCAGTACAAGAATTTAGCAAAGTGGCAGACTATGTTACCAAGTTACAATGTTACAAGTTATCAAGAAACCCCAAACCTAAAGCATGTGGAACAAAATTTTTATTATAACTACTGTTCTTGAAAACCTTAAATGCCAAAGTTTCACTGTGTTTCAACAATGAAGCAAGATATGCTCCATATTCATAACCAACCCCACTCTCCATTAGCCTCAGTGTCCTCACTAGATTTTATTGTGACTGTATCAGTGCATCCACCTCCCTTAGTTCACACAATGAATTCTTCGATGGTTTCTTGTGAATAGCAGCTAAGTATGAAGCATCTTTTATGGAGTCATATTAGGACTATGGCACCTTCAGCCTCTGGCTTTCACAGCACATCCAGTTCTACTGGTGTAGATAGATCTTAAAGTGTTGTAAAATGTTTTATGCATACTGAATTAGTTGGTATCATCTTTTGTGATATTTATATAATACTGAAAAAAGTTATTCTCTTCTATTCTGTATGATATCATCATACCTACACTATACTTTTCTTCCTTGTTCAATTTAGGTCCGCCTAGTGGATATCAAAGGAGCTCCCATGCCAAATGAGCAAGTCTTCATCAAAGCACATGAACTTGACTACACCAATGTCACTACCTCTGATCAGCATGGCCTGGTGGAGTTCTCCATCAATACCACCAACATTGAGGGGTCTTCCCTCACTATCAAAGTAAGTCAGAAATGAGGGCATAAGACACATGGTGAAGCTTTCTAACAGCTTGAACTCAATAATTTGTAGCTTCATGAAAAAATATTCTCATGCCAAATTTTCTTATTTTAGGGCAAAACAAAAAAGGTTTCTAATCAGTAATAAAGGTATGAGCAAAGGGCTAGAGAAATAAGTGCACACATTATGAATACATCCTTTTAAATACAATATTTTCACAGTTGCTGTTATTTTGTTTGTCTTCTATGTATCTTAAGTCAGGACCTTCAAACAAAAATGATTAAAAGTGTATTTTTATCTATTCAGTCAAGAACAGGTGCTGTGTATTCTCAAATTCATTATCCAAATATGCTGTGCCCATTTTCTCAAACAAGAGACAGTTAATGTGTAACTGAATATGATTGATGCTACACTAGTTCCTGCTTTAAGCAGGCACACACACACACACACACACACACACACACACACACACACACACAC
>CABHPP010001333.1:10184-45428 GCA_902168425.1 Peromyscus attwateri
TTTTGGTTTTTTTCGAGACAGGGTTTCTCTGTGTAGCTTTGCGCCTTTCCTGGAACTCACTTTGGAGACCAGGCTGACCTCGAACTCACAGAGATACGCCTGCCTCTGCCTCCGAGTGCTGGGATTAAAGGCGTGCGCCACCACCGCCCGGCATGTCTTGTTCCTTTTAAGCCCATGCAGAATAGCCCTGTGTTGTTTGTAAGCTGTGATTGCGTGAAGCCATTGAGCATTTGAAACACAACTCATCCAAACTGCCATGCTCTGTAAATAAAAATACAGTCTGGATTTCAGAAGACTATGGAAATGTAAAATGTTTCCTTAATAATTTGTATACTGACTCTGTTTAAGTAATACTTTGGATCTACTGGGTCAAATAAATATCATTGAAATTACTTTAGTTTTGCTTTTTAAACAAAATATGGCTATCAAAAAATTCTAGCTTTCATCATAAGGTGTGTGTTTTTGTGACCCTTCCTAAATTTTTGTTGGGTCGCACTCACAGCTTGGTCTACAGACCATAGCCTGGTAGTTCACAGAAATGCAAATCTGGGGGAAGGCTCTTGTAGGGAAGCCTTTCAGTGTTGAGGTTGATCCCTGGAGTAAGGGTGGACAGAGAAATCCAGCTCTACAGAGTTGTCCTCTGATCTCCACATGTGCGTTGTGACATGCGTGTGTGCACACACACACACATCATACACATACATAATAATATAATTTTAAAAGTGAAAAAAATGCAAGTGTTTGGGCCCTCTCTCAAACCTTCTAAACCAAAATTTATATTTTAATAAATTCTCCAGATACTCCTCAGTCTGCACAGTAAATGTCTGGAGAATAAAGTTTAGAAGGAATGTTCTAGAGACTGTTGTCTCTATGGCAGAGTACCATGGCAAAATCTTCTTTGGGGACTTGGTGTAACCACATTTTAAGCTGAAGTGATGATGCATGGTTGTAATGTATGATTTCTTTTTGTTTTTATAATTATGGCGAAAAATCACACAGATGTTAGTCTTAGCCATTTTTAAGTGGTAGTGTGAAATAAAGCTACCTTGTTGCAAAACAGATCTGCTGAATGTCATCTTGCAGAACTGAAACCCTGTCCCCCACGTAAGCATCTCCGCCCTGCCCCAGGCATTGGGAACCACTGTTCTGTTTCCATGCCTGCAATGTGACTGTTAGTTACTTCATATAAATAGAATGCAGCAGGTGCCTTTTGCTGGCCAGTTTATTTCTTTTGAATGATGTCCGTGGGGGTCGTCTCCGTTACTTGCTTTACCTGCTGATTTCTTAACATGGTGTCCAGCATCACCAAGTGTGGTAATCTCTCCCTATTCGAGGACTATTATTGTTGTTGTTGTTATTGTTGTTGTTCAGTCTCTGACTGGGCTTCTGCATTCTGAGATTGAGAGAGTAGCCCATATCCCCAGAGGTCTAAGCACGGAGCCCGGAAGCTAACCTCCATGTCATGCCTCGGTTTTCCTTGAACCTGGACTGTGCCTCACGGGGAGTTAACAGATAAAGCTATTGCTGTTGTATGTTCAACAGCGGGTTTGTTATCTCAGGGTGCTTGGCCTTATCGCTCTTGGTGAGAACATGGTCAGTCCGGTCTTATTTTGTAAGAGTTTGTTATTACAAGATGTCTAGGCCCTTCTTAGAACCGGGTGAGTAATTGACTTGACTTTTTTTTTTTTTTCTTTTTTCTTTTTTTGACGAAGCTTTTCCATTTTGCAGGCAAATTGGCCCAAGAACTCTGGTGTGGTCTGAGAAGGAGCAGGTGGAAAAATCTGCTTATGAATTTTCTGAGGTTGGTCATATGAAACCTTCCCAATAATTGTGATAGACAGGAGATTTAAGGTTTGAGTGCTAGGTCAAGCACAGGCCCTGTGCATCTGCAGTTTGCTTTCTGTTTATCATTTCAGTAAAGATTCTTAATTTGCAAACTTCACAGAAAGCTATTTGCAAAATTTCAGGGAATTACTGTTGTGACCATTAAGAGGAGATACGTATGCATTTGTTTTTCAGACTGAATCTATGCTTCAGATCGCAGAAGATCTGGGAGGTCCCTATGTGTGGGGGCAGTATGATCTATTGGTCCTGCCCCCGTCCTTCCCTTACGGCGGCATGGAGAACCCTTGTCTCACATTTGTAACTCCTACTCTACTGGTAAGAAGTATATCTTCATCCGAAATGGAGATCTCAAATATAAACCTCGGTGAGGGGCTGGGGCGTAGCCCAGTGGATAATGTGCTTACTGTACAATTAGAGGACTTGAGTTTGACCTCCCGGAAGCTATGTACAAAGTCTGGGCGTGGTTGTACATACTTGTAATCCTGGACTAGGGAGGTAGAGACAGGCAGATCCTTGAGGTTCAGTGGCCAGTCACCTAGCCTTCTTGATGAGCCCTGGGTCAGTGAGAGACTCTGTCTCAAAATCCAAGGTAGGTAGTACTTGAGTAATGGCAGCTAAGGTTGTCCTCTGACTTCTACAAGCTCACACATGAACACACACACACACACACACAGAGAGATGGGAAGAACCTTAGACTCCTAGTAATATTTTTTCATCTATTTCTCTTGTTTATATAACCCTGTTTCTAATTTTATTACTGGTTGTGGTTATCGAAATTTCACTTTTCAGAGAATGATTTGGCCGTTGGGGAAGGGAATATTATATTTAGGCTATTTTGAAACGTTGAGGGGGCAGTGCCGTGCGACAGCAATCCTTTGATGAATTATGTTTCTAGACAAAGGAGCCACATCATTTATACTTTGCAGTCAGGTACTAGTCAAACAAAAACTCATTGCCCAGCATGTAGGAGAAGATTAGCCTACCACACGTGGCTGTTTTATAGACCTGTAAGCTACTTTGACTCCTACTGAGAATCAAGCAAGAACTTAATTAGCAACTAAATAAGTAGACGGATACACCATAGAACACATTGTACTGTATAAATTTTTTTTTACTGTGTTGTGAGTTAGAAGAAAGGAGGGAGTAGGGGGTTGTTAGTGCTTATAGTCCTTGTGAGGACCAGAGCTCAGACTGGCAGAAACCCACGTCAGTACTGTTTGCCCATAGCTCCAGCCTCAGAAGGCAGAGTTGAGATCCCCCCAAGCAAGCTGCCTACCAAGCCTCTCCATAACAGAGCTCTGGTTTGATTGAGAGACCCTGACTCACTTTAAATAAAACAGTGGAAGAGCCTTGGGCCTGCCCAGGCGTGTGCATGTGTACATAAATACATGCACCCATAGACATGTACACACACTGGAAAAAAAGACAGGGAAAGTGATAGGTATACAAGGTGGACGTGGGAAGCATATTCTGGAATTAGAGAGAAGCCTATTAGCCCTACTGGTATTAAAAAGTTTTCTGTGGTTAGGGAAAGAATGCTATTTTTGCTTTATCTGTTTTTCGGATGTTTTGGGGGTTGTTTGTTTGTTTGTTTCTTTTTAGAGACAGGATTTCTCTGTGTAGTCCTGGCTGTCCTGGAACTCACTCTGTAGACCAGGCAGGCTCCAAAGTCACAGAGATCCACTGCCTCTGCCTCCTGAGTGCTGGGATTAAAGGCGTGCGCCACCATGCCCGGTTACTTCTGCTTCCTGAATCCCTGTCTCTGGAACCGGTTAAGTACCACAGTGAACGTACAGTGGCCCATCAGGCCAGTGTCTGAGATGTGAAGCTGGTGGCATTCAGCTGCAGTCCGTCGTCTGATGATGGGAATACTAAGATTTTTTTTTTTTCTTTCTTACAGGCAGGTGACAAGTCACTCTCCAATGTAAGTGAAAACTTCTTGTTACAATCTTAACCCTCCAGAAGGTTTCAGAATACAAACTGGATCACTAGGAAGCTATTACTGTAAAATAAAACTGGGGTGGTCCTCTTCTTTAGTAATTAGGTTTAATAGAGTAAAGGAAAGTGTGGCCAGATATGAATGATACATGATCATAAAAACAAATATTGTTATTTCCTGTGTGTGAAATACTTTAATTGACTTACGTGTTTATTTGATTTAATATTTTCTAGGTTGTTTTTTTTTTTTCTTGGTGGCAGTTGTTTCTAATCCTTTAAAGTAGTCTATACATTGTTGGTTTTCAGTTAAATTCCATTTTTTCCCTGAAATGAGTAATTCCCTGAATACGTTTTTAAAAACATGAAGTCATGTGAATTTAAAAGCAATTTAAAAGTATTTAAATAAGGACTTGCTCTTGGGCGAGGTGATGGATCTGACCACTCATCACTTAATGCTGTCCCCTCAGGTTATTGCCCACGAAATATCTCACAGCTGGACAGGAAACCTAGTAACTAACAAGACTTGGGATCACTTTTGGTATGATTTCTTTTCCCTTTTTTTTTGGTATTGGTCACTGTGGTTCATCTCCCTCTCGTCACCACTGTTTCCTGTGTCCATCTTGTTTCTTTTCCTTACGGTCACCCTGATACACAGCGTTTTCAGAGATTCTGCAACGCCTGTCACGGTAGCAGATCCAGTCTAGGTGTACCGTTCATTCTTGCTGCTTCCTTTCTGACGCTGCCTCATTTTAACACGTGAACTTGTTAAAAACAAAATTACCGCATAATGTTCTGTGCTGCCGGCTGCTTGGCCGGGCTTGTTACTGCCTCTGGTGACTGCTCGGGCTCCTCCTCCAGGCAGCAGGGGCTGAGATGTGCGGGCCATGATGCATGCCCTCCTCCCTAAGAGGCCCAAACGGGAAACACCTGCTCGGTTAAAATGCTGCGTCCTCTCCACTGGGACAGTGCCCCATTTTTCGTTCGTTTTCAGGTTAAACGAAGGACATACCGTCTACTTGGAGCGCCACATTTGTGGACGGTTGTTTGGGGAGAAGTTCCGACACTTCCATGCTCTGGGAGGATGGGGAGAGTTACAGAACACGGTGAGTGAGACGGGCCTTTAGAAGCGTTCACCTGACGTTGAGTAGTCCGTACAGACTGGGTTTATAAAGCGTCCTTGTTAGCAACGAGGAAGCCACAGTTCAGGTGTGCAAAAGGAAGCAGCTACCCTAGGATAAGTCTGTTGACACATGCCGTTCATGACTGGGTCCAAACTGGGAGCTGAGGAACACATCCTAAGTTCTTTGCTGTTAACGTAGCTGATTATTTCGTTGAAATTTATGTGGACGACTTTATGTACTAATTTATGTAGCTCCAGCTTTGAATCTCTCTAGTTACCTCATCAAAGTAAAACCTGTTATTAGCGAGAAATAGCAGACACACATCTTGTCCCCCTTATAGTTAGATTCTACGAGTGATAGCAGCGTTCTGTGTTTCCAGTCGCTAAGTGGAAGTTCTTAGAAGCCTGTTAACGGCCCTGAGTGAAGCAATACTTCCTTGCCAGCTTGCTGGCACAGTTACGTCCCTCTTCCTATGAGAACATTCATTTTATTTATTGGGTTGCAGATAAAAACTTTTGGAGAGTCCCATCCCTTCACCAAGCTCGTGGTTGATCTGAAGGATGTGGACCCCGACGTAGCCTACTCCTCCATCCCCTATGAGAAGGGCTTCGCCTTGCTCTTCTACCTTGAGCAACTTCTTGGTGGACCAGGTAAGTAGCTGGCAGTGTCTGGCCGGTGTGTTTTGGTTTTGTTTTGTTTCGTGTTTTTTCTTGTGGAGGGTGATGTGAAGACTAGAGATGAATTGTAAACGATGTCTCTTCATTTTGTACTTCCAGTTCATTCTGCTGGAGACCTCTGTATTGCTTTCTGTTACTGCCTATGTTCATAAAACTCCACCCAACCCCTTAATCTGTATAATGTGGCTTGATTTTTTTTTATTTTTAATCCCATTATACTTGAAGAATTAGGGTAATAGCGTCTACCCATTGACAAACTTCTATAATCCAGAAGTTTATGAGTGATAAATGAGAACTCTCGCGCCCCTCCCTAGCCCCGGGGTCACCCTGTTAGCAGTTCGATGTGTGTGGCTCCAGATCTTACTCTAGGTATGGATGAACAGTCACTCGCACACACATAAAGATTTTAATAACACAAGAAGGGATCCTGTAGTCGTCCTTCCTTAGCTGTGGGTTCACTTCCTGCCGCTGCCGTTACTGGCATTCTTTGAAATTATTCTTTCTTCAAGATTTCATGGATGTGAACCTAGCTACAGTAAGCTTTGTCTTTACTGTGGGTCTTAAGAACTCAGCCTATGATTTCCCCCTCCCTGTTAACTCAAGACTGCCCTTTTCACTTGTGGCTCCACTGTAGAGTATCTGAATCTCCAACGCCATCATCCTGTACCCTGTGGCCTCCAGTAAACAGAACAAGTATTCCTTGAACTCAAGTGTGTGATACCTCAGCAGGGCTCCTGAGAATCCCGGGTGGCTTAGAGTATTTGGAGAGGGGTACCATCCATGTGACTTTCAGCACAGTGTATTATTGTAGTGATTCTGCTTCATGACTAGGTATTGTTCTTAACCTCTTCCCATGTCACATGGATGAATTCAGTTTGACCGTAGGTCTGTCTGTATGGAAAACAGTAGTGCAGTAGGGTTTGGTACTGTGTGCAGTTTTATCCATCTGTTGGAGTCTTGGAATGTAAGCCCCTCAGGCAAGAGTTTGACTGTATCCATCTTTTTTGTTTGTTTGTTTGTTTGTTTGTTTGTTTTTCTAGATAGGGTTTCTCTGTGAAACAGTCCTGGCTGTCCTGGAACTCTCTCTGTAGACCAGGCTGGCCTTGAACTCACAGAAATCCACCTGCCTCTGCCTCTGCCTCCCGAGTGCTGGGATTAAAGGTGTGCGCCACCACCGCTCGGCTCCATCTCATATTTTTAATGCTATCATGATATTGTCTTACATAGCTGTGATGACTATGTACTGATGGCCTGAGAGGGGTCCCCTCTGTTGATTGATTTGAAGGCACCTCCCCTTCCGTTCTGCCTGTCGGCTCTTACTCTCCTCCTTCCTCATCGTATGAGGGTTAATTTTTAGAACGTGGATTACTCTTGCGCTGTGTCTTCATTATGCTATCCCGGCCTGGGAAGAGTTTCTCTTCTCCACTGCGCTGACTCGCATAGGCTTCAAAGGCCCAGCTTGAGATCTGCCTCCTTTCTTGAACACCTTCACTGTCGAAGCTCTCCATGGCCCTCTTGAGTGATCTCTGTTGTTCTGTGGTTACTAGAACAATGCCAACCACAAGAAAGAGCAGGGATTGCCTTTCTGTGCATGGATTTCTTCTAATTTTTTCTTTTCCTCTTTTACTCCTAGAGGTGTTTCTAGGATTCTTAAAGGCTTATGTTGAGAAATTTTCCTACAAGAGTGTGACCACCGACGACTGGAAGGGCTTCCTGTATTCCCACTTTAAAGATAAGGTTGGTTTTAAATTCCTCTTATTTTTAATGCCCAGTGTATCTTTATAAACTATTTGTTAGGCCACTTGAATTACTTAATCATAGTATTGGTTCCGAATTTGTCGTAAGACTTGGTTTATCTGCTTTAATTCTCTTTCAGAACACTAGTAATGACTCCAAGTTTATGTTAATTAGCTAGATTTGACTTCACATTATTTATGGATGTCAGAATGTCACATTGTATTCCAGAAATAGACACGATGATGATGATCTGTTGCTTGGTATTAATTTTAAGAAGTAATGAGATTGAGAAGTTACCTTGCTGTGTGGCGAAGTAGAGTTAATTGTATGTCTGATTCCTTACAGGTTTGTTTGCGGTTGCTCATTTGTTTGTTTTGACCCGAGGAAAAGTCATCCTGTCATGAACCGGGTGTTCTTCCTCTTCACAGGTGGATCTTCTCAATCAAGTTGATTGGAATGCCTGGCTCTATTCTCCTGGCCTGCCTCCGGTCAAACCAAAGTAAGCACTCGCCTGCTAACACGTTGCCTTCGTTCTCCTAATCCAAGGGTATCCGACCTTTGGTTATTGCCACACGGCCTACTCGTCTACAGATGGGTTAGG
Organism: Peromyscus attwateri; assembly: GCA_902168425.1. NCBI lineage: Eukaryota > Metazoa > Chordata > Mammalia > Rodentia > Cricetidae > Peromyscus > Peromyscus attwateri. The sequence goes on from CABHPP010001333.1 coordinate 18,104, forward strand.
CTGCAGGCCTAACCATCATGGGGCTGCAGGCTGGACACACCTAACCCTAGCGCGTTCAGAGTATCTGGAAGGACCGTATGCTTTTCTTAAACTGTTACCAGTCAGCAAAACGAACAAGAGGCTTAGGTTTCTAGACCTTTCCCCTGAAGCCCAAAGCCATTTCCGTAGTTTACAAACAGATCTGTTGAACAGATTGGGAGAGTTACTGGGTGCCAAGTTTCCACATGAGGGTGGTGAGGGACGTCGGAAAGAGCAAGCTGTTTTCCTAAAGCTTCTGTGAAAGTTAGGTATGATGGCTGCCTTTGACCCCAGCCCTAGGAGAAGGAGGAGGCAGGAGAATTATGAGCCCAGGGCCATTTGGGGTTGTATAGCAAGACCTGTTCTAAAACACACACACACACACACACACACACACACACACACACACACACGTTTTCAGTAAGGAAGATAGCAAGTATTATATTCTTATATTATTACAAGTTATCATCCCTATTTCCAGAAGTGGCAACTTAGAGTTGGCTAACCTAAGTGCTTTGTCCAAAATTGCGTGACTCATAGTAAGCATCGAAAACCTGGAGTCTTGCCTACCCTGTCTTTTACTAAACACCTCCCTGGAGTCAGGGAGCTGCACCCTAGACTTCAGGAGTTGTGTGAGGATGTTTCAGCTCTTGGTTGCCCTTCCTTTGAATCGTGGAGAGTAGTACCAGCTACTCTCCCAGTAAACAACCCAGTTTAATTGAGGTACGGGGCTGAGCATCAGAAGTTGAGGTAGAAAACAGATGTCATGGTCATGTGTGTTTGAAAAGCCTCTAGTTGAGGTTGAGAAGGAAGTGGTTAGGCGGGTACTAAGAGTGTGGTCAGAAGAGATGGGCTGACTCCGCATCCTCTGATTCTTACAGTGCTCCTGACACACGCCAGGAACCCGCCATACAGTAGCTCAAGCCTGCAGGCTGCGGCTAACTTGAGAGAGACAACTAGGAAGCTGTTTTAGCTCTGTTTTAGAATCTTCTTTTTACGCTTTCTCACGTTTTAAGTGGAAATTCCTGCCCCACATTATGGCACCATTTGTAGCTAGAGTTTTCCTGCCTGGCCCATAGTCAGGACAAATCTCTCTCACCTGCCAGTCCCACAGCCGCTCGGACCCAACCAAGTAAACACAGAGACTTATATTGCTTATAAACTATATGGCCGTGGCAGGCTTCTTGCTAACTGTTCTTATATCTTAAATTAATCCATTTTTATAAATCTATACCTTGCCACATGGCTCGTGGCTTACCGGTGTCTTCACATTCTGCTTGTCATGGCGGCGGCTGGCAGTGTCTCCCTCACTCAGCCTTCCACTTCCCAGAATTCTCCTCTCTCCTTGTCCTGCCTACTTCCTGCCTGGCCAATCAGTGTTTTATTTATTGACCAATCAGAGCAATTTGACATACAGACCATCCCACAGCATCCGCGTGTGTTTAAATGTCTCTCAGGTCATCCATTCCTCTCCGCTTCTCCTACCTTCACTAACATTCACTGACACATCAGCTCTCCCTCCTGGAAGACTCCTGTGCTCTCTAAGCTGTGTATCTGATGTTTTCTGGCCGCGTTCTGTACCGGTGTATACAGAGAGCTGGAGTAAACATTTAAAAACATCAGCAGAGGCAGGCGGATCTCTGTGCGTTGGAGGCTAGCTTGGTCTAGGTGATGAGTTCCAGGACAGCCAAGGCTGCATAACAGAGACCCTTCCATAGTAAACAGTAGTGAACACCTGCAACTGTGCCATCCGTTCTCTAGTTAGCTGTCTCCTCTGGTGCTCTTCTGTCCTTGGGCTGAGGCCAAATCCTTCCTTTCACAGGGACTCCATGGCTCCCAACATTCCACACCCTCTGCTTCAGTCAGGCTGCTAGTCTAGGGTCCTTCAGACTCGCCACACTCCTTCAAGCTTCGTACCCAGACACTCGCACTTCCTTCTACGAGATAATTCCAGCGTCCGCTTAGGAAGCACTTCCTCATGGAGGTGTCTCTTGACCTCTCGGCGCAGGTCAGATCTTGCGTTTGAGAGTGTCTTGGTGCTATGTGCAAAGTCACACAGCTTTGCGTTTGCTTGTGTGACTGAACATTGTTCCTTTAGCTGCACCGTACACGCTGTGAAGAGCAAGGCTCGAGGCTGGTTTGCACATTACTTTCCCCAGGGTGTTGTCTTGAGTAGGATTTACTTCCTCTTCCTGAGCTAATCCGTAACTTTTCATTCAACCATACCAAGAAGGAAGTTTCAGAACACTAAGAAAGACACCAACCAAACCTGTACCACTGTCTTGGGGATCGATGCTGGGGGCTGGAGAGATGGCTCAGAGGTTAAGAGCACTGGCTGCTCTTTCAGAGGTCCTGAGTTCAATTCCCATCTATAATAAGATCTGATGCTGGTATACATAATAAATCTTACAAGAACTCTGTGCTGAGGAGAAGGTGTCTTGCAGCCTGGGGAGTGGATGACCTCTGATCTCACTTGCCTCCATCCATAGCCTGAGTGCCATATGACAGTAGAGTGACTGCTTGGCCCTGGTGTTACCCTTTGCTGGACAAAATTTGAGACATGATTTGAGAAGACCTAGTTTGGCTCCTGCTTTTGTCTGGGGCCATGGTTCTGTCTGTGATGAAGTAGAACACAAGAGAAGGTGGTCCTGGGGGCAGACAGACAGAGAGGCAGAGATCCACTTCCAATTTGGCCTCCCCTCCTAACAGCCCATTCATTTGTGGATGAAGTTAGTATCCTCAAAATCCAATTACTTCTAAATAGCACACCAGCCAAGGACCAAGCCTTCAACCCATGAGGCTTTGGAGGACATTTCAGATTCAAACTAAGAGCACTCAGAATGTATATACTTCCTACCAGAGTCCAGGGGCAGCAAATTACAATTCTTATTTACTGCTGAAGAGGAAGAATTGTGAATGGACTCCCCGTTCGTTCCCAAGAAAAGAATAGAAGAATAATAGAAAAACCCTCAGCAGGAGGTGTATCTCTCATCGCTGATAATCATTTCCCAGCAGAGGCTTGATGTTTAGATAAAGAGGGCTGTTTGCAAGAATGGCATTCAAGATGGGAACACACACATTCCAACATCGCTTGTTTTGTTTAATGGTTAATCCCACCGTCCATAAAGGAATGAATTTCTCACATGGTGACTTGGGACTCTCAAGTCCGGCCTTGGGAGCAATGCCTGTTACCTAGCCTGCTTGTAGATTTACTGGGTGATGAAAAGTTTGGAACAACCCAAAGTAAAAGCCCTGAGAATGGGGACCTGGTCTTCCGTGTGCTGTCCTGGGTGCCCAGAGCTGTTGATTCTAAGTGTGCTCTGCTGCTGCTGACCCCCATCCCAAGTCCTTCTTGGGGGTGTGACGGTTGTGCTGAGATGCTTTTGTGTTCTCTGTGAAGGACAGCCAGGGCTTTCTTCATGTGCTGTCCAGTGGGGTACCCCATTTGGATTTGGGAATTCTCTGAGTCAAGTGGACTTCTTACTCTAGCACTCAGGAGCTCTTTCTCTTTAAAGAAATTTTAAATTTTCGGCATTTTATGTAGCATAAAACTGCATTTATGCAAAAGGGTGTGTTTATTTACAAAATGTAATCTTTAATATGGTTTTTATTTTTACAGTTATGATATGACTCTGACAAATGCCTGCATTGCCTTAAGTCAAAGATGGGTCACTGTAAGTAGTGATGCGTGATTTTCGGCTCTTTTCTAAATTGTAGGAAGATGTCTTTTGGGGGCGGGGCAGGCACTTTACACTGTGAGTGGCTGTGTTTGTAAGTTGTTTACCTGGGCCGAAAATGTCTTCCCACCCCACCCCCCATCACTCATGAGATGTGCTCCAAATGCCTGTGGGTAAATCTAAATGATCTTGGGCGAGTGTTGAAAGCCAACTGTGGAAGGGGAGGAACTGAGGGATCCTGCTGGTTGCGAGCGGTTGTTCATTTTTACAAAACTTCCTAAAGAGGAGTTTCCTCGTATATGGGCTAAAATACACGCCTCGGGAGACCAGACTGAGCATGTACCCTGGATGACTCTGGAATGGCAAATCAGAGAAACCGGAACAGTCGCTTTATCTTGACGATTGTAGCAAGTGTTGAGGTTGCTCTCTGAAATTTATCTTTAAAGTTTATGTGGCAGGCATTTCTTGGCAACCTTCACATACAGAATTCTGAGTTTCACACTACGAAAGAAACAGAGATGGACCTGCCTTTAGGTTAGCTGTAGCTTAAGGAAAGACAATCGATTTCTGCACAAATTACTTTTAAGCCGAGGAATGAGCAGCATGTGAAAGAGGCAGGTGGAGTCGTGGACTCAACAGAAGGATCCCCCCACCCTGTGGGGAACTGAGATGCCCCCATCCATATCAAGGAGGGCAGGAGCGGGGTGGGGGCGGGGACGGACATTCTGCGGTTCGGGAGGGGTGTTTCAACGTAGGTCTTTGTTAAAAAGCCGCATCAGAACAGCACTACACACAGCTGTCTTCTACCTTGGCACCCTCTTTCATACGCTTTACCTGTGTGGTGAGGGTTTATAAAGCCAGCAGAGGCGGCATAAGTATTTAGGAGCGTGTCTGGCTGGCTTAGTCTAGGGACGTGTAGGAAGAGCGAGGACTGATGATGAGGACAGCTCACGCCATGAATGTTTGCTCCCATGGCCTCGACAGTGGGCAGTTCACTTCACAGAGAGAATGATAGGTGCTGGTTACTTGACGCCGAAGAGAGCTTTTGCTGTGTTCATTTTTTTGCCTGTTTCTTCCGCCAGACTGTCGGCTCCTCCAGAGCAGGAAATCTTTTTACTTTTCCTATGTCCCCAGGACTGTTCTCCTTTATTCACTGTTGGATAAATGTAGGAACCGAGAGAGGGGAACAAGATTGGAAGATAAATATGCTTATCAGGCCAGGGATTGAAGGTGTAACCTGTAGGCCGCGGTGGGATCTCTGAAGATTTGGAATTGTAAATGAAAGGACCGGGGTCTTACATTGAGACCATGAGTCTGTCGATGTGGTGGGACAGGAGACGCTAAGATGGAGAAGGCAGCTTCAGGAAGAAAGCCGGCTAGGGGGCGAGCAGGAGTCGTTCATGAACATTCTCGGGTTCTGCGTTTAGAACAGTGCAGAGGGAAACACTAACACTGAGGAGAGCTTGGAGGTTTGATTCTGTAACTAGCTAAGAAGTCAGTGGACTGAAAATGCAGTCCAGTGACAGACCACGTCCTTAGCATGCACAAGCCCTGGGTTCAGTGGCCATGATCCCCCACCCCAGCAAAGTAACTGGGAGCAGATTAGATGTTGAATATTAGACAAGGGAGTCGGGCATTTCAGGTACTGGGAGAAAACCCTGAGAGACACGAGGAAAACAAAGCAAGAGCAATAAGACGGGAAACGAAGCCAGACACCAGTGGAAAAGTCTCTCTCACTTAGCCCAGCTCTGTGACTCCCCTGTGGCCTCGGCGTGCAGGACGGTTGTGAATTCAGGGCCAGCTACATCAGGAAACCTTGTCAGAAAAGGAAGGAAGGAAACACGGATGGAAGGAAGGAGACAGAAGGGAGAGGAGGAAGGAATGGGGTCTCATTTAAAACCCTATAAGCCGTAAGCTTCGTGGAGACTCCAGTCATGGCAGTAGAGGAGTGAGTTTCAATCCAACAGTGTGTATCTTGGGTGGTGTTTGGGGCTCTCTGACTCCTGCTCCTCAAAAGGAAGTGATGGGAATGGAGTCATCTAAGTAATCTAAGTAACTGTCTTTCGGAGAATTGGCTGAGTGTGCACATGTGTATGTACCTTGGCTGTGAATATTTTACCTGGACTGGTGTTGAATTTGGCTGGAAGGAGTTTAATAATGAGCTCTCTTTAATGTTGTGTACCTTGGCTGTGAATATTTTACCTGGAGTGGTGTTGAATTCAGCTGGAAGGAGTTTAATAATGAGCTTTCTTTAATGTTTCAAAAGGCCTAATTATTTGCATTCCAGGAGAGAAACCTGGTTGTACACTTTGGCACACGAGCTTTGCTCTTTTAGCTCCACCTGTGTTAGCTCACAGACGTGCCAGACTGAGAAGAGTGAGGGCCGTCTGTGGGAAACCAGAGCCTTTCCATGAGTCTCCAGGAACCCCTTAGTCCGTTTGAAAAGTCCGTCCCGCTTGCCTGGTGCTGGAGAAGCTGCTGCTCACTTCTGCTCTGCTATTGCTTTGTGCCCAGCAGGGAAAGGCAGATGGTTTATTATAAACATTTCAGTCATCAGGGGGCGGACAGGTGTCACAGTGAGGACGTTAACCTTGAGGGTCCTATCCTCAGGTGCTTTCCCCAACTATTAAAGGACTGTACACATACATACAAATAGGGGGTCTGGTGGCTCAGTGGCTAAAGTGTGATCAGGTGTGAAGGCTGGTTTCTGGATGCCCAGCACCCGCATAAAAGGCAGGCAGACATGGCAGCCTGCTCCTGTAATCTCAGTGCTCAGCAGGCAGAGACAGGGGGACCCCCAGGGTAAGCTGACTGCCTAGACTGCCGAATGGGGGCCTCTGCAAGCTCAGTGAGAGAACACTGCTCAGGAACGTGGAGAGTGAGTGGGAAGACACTCAGAGCCAACCTCTGACCTCTTCATGCGTGTGCACACAGGTTCAGACTCAGTGAGTGCAAGTGTGCACACACACACACACACACACACACACATATACACCCGCATGCACACACACACACAAACACATATACACCCACATGCACACACAAACACATATATACCCGCATACACACACACACACACACACACACACACACACACACACACACACGCCTGCATGCACACATACACACACATAAAAATAAAAAGGAATATGTACAAAGGAAACAAGTGGTAGGTCATAAGAACCAACTGGAAAGCAGTGGCCATGGGCCACCACAAGTGTGGCCATCTTGGTCCATGGAGCACCCTCCAGGTTCTCATTTGGCCTATAAGATGTCTCCTCTGTACCAGATTGGCTTATAAACGAGTTGACATGCTGTATGTAACGTCTCTTTGCTTTGGAAATCACAGTACTTCTGATGGTTCAAACAGTGTCTGAAAAGCAAAGGGTGACAGTCCCTGCATTCCTGCTGTGAATACTCGACCTTTCCTTAAGTACTGTGGGTTTTAGGAATCAACCGCCTTTGGGGTTGTAGTAACTTAATGTCAGATTATGTAAACTCAGATGTGAATATATTTGTTTTTCTTCATTTTTACTTTTACGTCAGACTAAAATATTATGAAATTACACCTGGGCAGAAATAACCTGGTAACGCTTGTTTCAGGCCAAAGAGGAGGATTTAAATTCATTCAGCATCGCGGATCTGAAGGATCTCTCATCCCATCAGCTGAATGAGTTCCTGGCCCAAGTGCTTCAGAAGGTAGTGCCCCTAGTGTGACCTAGGATGGAGAAGAGGAAAGCCAGAGGAGCTGATGGGAAGGGGTGTGGAAATGAGAGTCGGGAAGTCTGGGAGGTGACTTTCATTGGCTGGCCTAGCAGCGTGGATTGGGAACTGAACTATGTCCATGTGGGAGTTAATGTACTAACTTGGAATAGGCCTAGCGGTTAGTTGAGAATGGAGGTGGCTGACGCATACATAGGTAGACCTGTCAGGTAAGGAGACCACAGTGCGGGGAGGGGACGGAGGAAGGGGGGCAGCATCTCTCTAGGGACCTCAGCCTGTCCTCTGTAGGCATCTCAAATCCTGTCTGTCCCAATTGAACTCAACTCTTTTCCTTCTTTGAAACTTGTTTCTTCCCCTTTTAGTGTGGGTTAACATGAATGCAGGAGGGCCAGGCGTCCCTGAAATTGTTCTAGGCATTTGCATTTACGTGGTAAATGCACCCCATCCCACCAAGGACAGAGTCTGTATTACCCATCTCAAGGGGGTCTAGGATATGGAAGGTTAAGGGCTGCCATTTTAAAAGGATATAATCTAAAAGTGCTCTTAAAGGACTAGACAAAGATAAAGCCGACCAGCAAAGGCAACCAGCGATGAAAACGTAAGGAAATGTGATTTATCTGAAGAGTGGGAAAACTTTATGTAGGATGTGGGGAGAACCCAAAGGATTCTGGAACCGTCTAGGAAGTCTGAGGAGAGTAACCCGCCTTGGTTTCTCTTATGTTCTCCACAAAGTAGCTTGTCCCCATGTCCCCAGGAGAACATCCTTTTCAGGAATTAGTTGCTAGAGATTTACATTAGTGCACATCCAGCGTATTTCTCTATTATAAGGTATTTAGGACTTTAATGTGGCTAAGACTTTCTCTCCAGCTCCTTTCTTCCAGGGAATCCTGTTGAAATGATCCGTCACATTTCTTCATCTTGCTCTTAGGCACCTCTTCCATTGGGGCACATAAAGCGAATGCAAGAGGTATACAACTTCAATGCCATTAACAATTCTGAAATACGATTCAGGTACATCATTTTAACTTGTCTCTGTGGAAGAAAGCAGAATGCTAGCTTAAACCGTGGAGAAAGGGAAAGCGAGTCTGAGAGGCCATGAATCTTGAGACCCTCGTCATGTCCTTCTACGTAGATAGAGTGCATCAAAGGGATAGTTGTGATGTATAACGTGATGATATTAACCTTTTTGCTAGACTGTTCTAAGCTACCCTCAACTTAAAAAAAAAAAAAAAAAATAGAATATAGAGTTCAGTAGTAAATAGGCTTCCTTTTCCAGTAGCCAGATCAACTTTGAATGGGCCCGGCTAGAAACCTTTGATTCTGTAATATGTTAACCACCCTTAACTCCAGTTTGTAGTGTAAGGTTTAGATCAAAGTTACTTCCTTCAGAAACTGACTTTATAAGACACACGAACACTTCTATAGTCCAAGCCTAAAACCTGATCTTTCCCAAGAACCAGCTCCTCCTCCTTCTCTTCTCCAGTTGTTAGCTGTGTATGTGCAGATGTGCATGGATGACGTAAAGGTGCACGATGCGATTATAATGGGATTGTTAGCTGTGTGCAGATGTGCATTGATGACATAAAAGTGCACGATGCGATTATAATGGGATTGTTCATCTCTGTAGCATAAATGTTTAAGAATACTGTCCATTTCCTTCCCTCCTCATCCTCTCTCCCACGCCCCTAAAACATCCTTCTTTCAGATGGTTACGGCTCTGCATTCAATCGAAATGGGAGGAAGCAATTCCTTTGGCTCTAAAAATGGCAACTGAACAGGGAAGGATGAAGTTCACTCGACCTTTGTTCAAGTAAGGCCAAAACGGACCGTGTCTCACAGTCAGGGAGGGTGAGGAAGCAGATCCGGAAGACAGGGCTTGTTAAACCCTTCTGTATTTCCGCCTGTAGCTCCCTGGTAGAGTTCTTTGAGTGCCCGAAGCCCTGGATTCAATACTAGTCCTGCCTGATGGGAAAAGTAACTCTGTAAAATGCCATCGGCAGCATAATTTTAAATGTACTTCAAGTTTATTATCATAAGTAAGGAATTGGTACTTGTGACCATTTAAATTTTAAAATAATGTCCTGAGCTGTTTCGGGAGCATGATGTGTGATTAGCTGCTGCAGGGCCGGGCAAGAGGAAAAGGGAGTGAACACAAGACAGTCTTAGAAACACAGAAAGATTCTGGAAAGGAGAACATTTGGCGGGTGGGGGCAAGGAAGAGTCTAAAACGAAATACAAAGAGAAATTTGCACATAAAGCAAGCTCTCTGAGACAAATGTCGCTTGATATGCAGTAGAGGAATGCTCGGGAAGTAGAGGGTGGAATGTATTTTAGTAACAAGATGCAATTTAAGAATATCTCCACTAAATTCCCTGATTAGGTATTTGCTCCATATTATTAAAAAATCATAATCAATGGCATAAAATTTCATAATTAGTGTGTTGGCCTTGCATTACTTCCTAAGTATAATAAAATTTTGTCAATGCAAGCCATTACCTGATTTTTAAAATATGGCCACAAAACTACTTTTGAAGGTATTTGATACAGTCTTCACATGCTTTCTGTAATTAAAACCCATCTATTATGGTGATATTTTTTTTGTACTGAAATGTGATTTTATTTGTATGTAAATAAATAAAGTTGCCTGGGGGTCAGAGCTAATAGCAAGCCACAGCAGAAGCCGGGCGAGCACCTTTAATCCGATCACATGGCAGGCAGAGTCTGTATGTTCAAGGACACACCCAGCTTGGAGACACATGCCTTTAATCTCAATACCAACCATAGAGACCTGGAGGTCTGTATAGACAGGCAGTGATGAGGAGGTCATGTGGTTGGGTTTACAACCAGTGAGAAGGCAGAACCGAGAAAGTCAATAAAAAGACAGACACACAGAAAGTAGGTCTCTTTCTCAGGGGAAGGATGGCAGCGGCAGTGGGTGGTAAGAAGGCGGATTTAGTCTCATGCTCTTCTTACTGAGCTAGCCAGGCTTTTAACTCTGCATTTGGCTCTGTGTTTCTTATTTAATAAGACTGTTCATCTACATTGTATTGTTTTAAGCGAGTGATGTCTACTTCAAATAAGACTGTATATACCCTTTGGGGCCGGCAGGATGGCTCAGCAGGCAAGACACATACATGCTGCCAACCCTGATGACCTGAGTCCAGTCCCTGGGATTCACATGGTGGAAGAGAAGCAACTTCCACAGGCTGTCCTCTGACCTCCACACCTGTGCTGTCACACACACACACCATAAAGAAAGAAATGAACGCAAAAACTTAAGAACATGCATTCTATGGGAAGAATAAATGTTCTGTCTTGTAGCATAAAACTAATAGCCAATCTTAAAATGACTAATCCTGCATTTTATATATTCACCACCAACTTGCCATTACTGTTTAACTATGGTTGGTATTTTCACTCTCAATGTATGAAGTTTTCAGAAAGTCTTTTTTGGTTTTTTTTTTTCGAGACAGGGTTTCTCTGTGTAGCTTTGCACCTTTCCTGGAACTCACTCTGTAGACCAGGCGGTCCTCGAATTCACAGAGATCCACCTGCTCTGCCTCCCGAGTGCTGGGATTAAAGGCGTGCGCCACCACCGCCCGGCCTCAGAAAGTCTTTTTAGAAGTTGGAATGTTTATACTCTTAAATGGTTGATTAAAATAAGCTTGGAAAGCACTTAAAAAAAAAAAAGACAAAGTAATTGAAGTTCACGTTCTCATACAAGGCCAATGTTTAGCCAGTCATACCTGCATACTGCTTGGTAATGGCTACTCTCCCTCCACCCGAGTCCCTCCATGTAACGACCCTTCAAATAGCTATGACCTGCTCTCTGATGGGCCAGAATCGGATACGGAGTTTGTATAGGGCCATCTGGTTTTAGTCGGGTGATACCCTGCTGTGATCTTTAATTTAACCTCGGTGTTGACATGATTTTTCTGACCCCCCCCCCCCCCCATCTCTCTTTGTCTCTCTCCATTTTCTCTGCAGGGATCTGGCGGCCTTCGACAAATCTCACGACCAAGCTGTCCGTGCCTACCAGGAGCATAAAGCCAGTATGCATCCCGTGACGGCGATGCTGGTGGGGAAGGATTTGAAAGTGGATTAAGGACCTGATGGTCGCTGATTTTACATTTCCCTTTTTCTTTTTTTTAAATTGAACCTATGAAGAAATACAAAATTTTAACTCACTGTAATTAAAAATGTCTTCATTTTTTTTTTTAATTTTCTCATGATTTCACTAAAATTCTCTACCTTTTAAAAATAATGTGCTGTAGTCTTTGTGAACCTTACTGAACTTTACTCTTGACTTACAAGTTTTAATATTTCTTTAGAGGCAGGATCTCACTGCATAGCTTGGGCTGACTTTGAACTTTCCATTCCCTTTCTCACCTTTCCATGTACTAGAATTACAGGTGTGTGCTACCATGCCCAATAGAAGTTTCAGATTTTTACATTAGGTGTTTTTTTTTTCAGTGTAATTACAAAATATTTTGACACATTACTTAACTAATGTTTTATTTGTTTAAAGATTTATTTATTTATTATGTGTACAGTGCTCTTCCTGCATGTATACTTGCATGCCAGAAGAGGGCACCAGATCTCATTACAGATGGTTGGGAGCCACCATGTGGTTGCTGGCAGTTGAACTCAGGACCTCTGGAAGAACAGCCAGTAGTGCTCTTAACCTCTGAGCCATCTCTCCAGCCTCCAACTAATGTTTTATTAATGTTCTCTTGACATACTGATTATTTTTATATTTGAATTTGCCAGCAGACCAAAAATTCAGCATGATCAGTATTTTGTTTTTTTATTTTACTTTTTAAAATGTGTGTGTGTGTGAGTGCATGTGTCTTGATTACAGATATACATGGGTACACATGCACAGAGGCCGGAGGACATCTCCACAGGCACTGTCCACATTTATTTTTAGAGAGGGTCTCTCACTGGTAACTGGACAAGTAGGCTAGGTTCACTGGCCAGCAAGCCCCAGAATCAGCCTACCTTCACCTCAGGAGCTCTGAGATGACAAGCATGTGACTGGCTTTTTTAATGTGGGTTCTGGGATCAAACCTAGGTCTTTGAAAGGTAAACACTTTATCAACTGTGTTCTTTCCCCAGTCCAGAGTTCTGCTTTTTAAATAATTTAAGCATGAACACTTGGATTTGCTTTTCACCAGGGATAGATTCTCCTTCCAGAGTTGTGTGATCCCTGGCAGGACCCTGTGCTCCCAGCCCTGGATCCGTGCTGCTGGTCCAGTATGCTTGTCCAGGTCTTCTGTTCGTCACAGGTCAGATGGCCACCCTGGACACCAATACCTCCCAGTATTCCCTCACTCCATTCAGCCTCCTCCATCACCTCAGTAGCCAGTAGGATTCTTCACCCTCACAGAGCATATGGCATGTTGAAAATGATTGAATTTGAACCAAATAAAAGGCAGGCCTAACGGAGCATCCTGTAATGCTCAGTGGTGTCCCGGGGCATTTCCACACTCGGTTTGGGACTCTCTGGGGCATTAGGATTTCTCCGTTGCCAGGTACAAAAGTTGGTAAAGCAGAGGAGTATTTTTTAAGACTCGCAGATAGACAGACCACAGAGCTATCAGTGCTCCTGTTTCATGTGCTTCCCTTTCCCACACTGCACTCTGGGCCCCTCCCACCTTTGTGTTAACGTGTACAGACCACCACAATTCCAGATTCTCCAGTTGAGCCCATTCCTGATGAAATAAAGTCCAGCCAAGGGGAGGAGTGTTGTCTTAGAGTATGTGTGTCATCACTGGGTACCCCCTAAAAATGTGGAGATTAAGAGCCCCCTAAAGATGAGGCGGGCATCAGAAGTCCCCGTCCAGTCCTGGAATCGTGAGACATCTTGCTCCCCTTCTGCCTGACAGTTGTGGTCCCTTGGTGGGTTACAGTGTCCTGTTTCCCAGCATGCAGCTCTCACTTGTATTTCTTCCCTGGAACGGGTAGGGGGCGCCCAAGACACATCCCGCTACAGGTTTACCTAGGACCAAGAAGAATTGGCTCAAGCTCAGTTACGTCCTGAGTTGTCTCTGTGTCGGAGCAAATGCACACGATCACCAGAGGAAGTAAAAGAGGAAATTTCTAAATGATGCAAAAACACCAAACTGGTGATGCTAATACAGTCTGAGAAAGAATTCCACCCACCTAGCCTTAGGTGGTTTAAGAAAAGTCAAGAGAGAGACGACAGCGTTGCAGTCATCCACCAAGCAAAGAAAACAAGAATATAGGGACAAAATGACAATTGGCTACATGCTGTCTGGGGCCTGTGTGTAGAGTCCTCACATGGCTGAGCGTGACACCACCAGAAACTGGTATCATCTTGGAATTACTCAAAAGCCGGGCCCACCTGGGGTGTCAGCAAGGGCACCCAGTAGTCTGGTGCCTTGAGGGAACCTGAGGGGTATTAGTTGGGCATCTCCGTCTTTACGAGTCTGTTCATCTCCGGATACCAAGCCCAGGAATGTGCCTGAGTGGGAATGGACCTTGTTTCATCTGCGGCACCCGGCACAGAGAGCTTGACGCCTACCAGGTGTTCAGAAAAGGACTTGGTGAATGAATGAAAGAATGAATGAATGAATGAAAGAATGAATGAGGGTCGAATGAAGGTGGTTCACACCTGAGGGCCACAGCTTTCCCAGAAGTGTAGAAGATGAGACAGACCTGTGTCTGGGAGGTGGATGCAGGTTGAGGAGAGGGGAAGATGTGGGCAGTTCCCTTTGGGGAGGCATGAGTCAAAGGGTGGAGCTGTCTATCACCCACATGACCACGGGACTCGTTGCAACAGTCTGCTGGGGTAAGCAGGTGACAGTCCAGCGTAAGGGCTTGGGGCATGGGTTCAGGCTAAGCATCACCGTATGAACAACTAGGGCAGCTTCATAAGCAGCGGGGTTCAGGAGAAGAAAGAATCCAGAAGTTGGGTTCATGGGCAGAAATGAATTCAGGGTGTGTCCTGAAGGTTGGATACTGGAACTGAAGAAGATAACATCTCTATCAAACTGTTGTTGTCAAATTGCAGGGCACGGTCGGGGTGTGTCTATCTGATGAACATACTTCCATTAGACCCTGAGAGTGAGCCCCTGGATTCGGATGTGGGTGTTGGCAGAAGTGACCTGTATCTGTTCTAAAGTAGAAACAGGCTTTCTGTTGGGATGATCAGTTTCTCAGAACTGACGTACGACTAAAGCGCACGCATTTCTTTGAATCCCTTTTCACTTCATCAGTGTCCTTAACACGGGTGGGGAAGGATTAGGTGGGGGCAGGGGTTGGCAGTTACTTGCAGTGAAGAAGCTTAGGTGAATTGGGGATATCCAGGTGCCAAGATAAAGAATATTCACAAAACAACTGAGGTCATGTGGAGTGTTACAAGTCCAAGTCCCGGTGAGAGTAATCCCAAACACTTCTGTAGCGTCCCCATCCAGCAGACTCTGACCCAACACGTGAGTTCGTTCTGTCTTTCCAGCTGCCCATTGGGATAGGTACTAGTTAGTGATATCTCCATTTTATAGGTGAGAAAGCTGAAGCCCAGAGGAGTCAAATAAATCACAGAGCCAAGATTTATTCCAGGTAGATGCTGCAAAGCACACCAGTAAACAGTTTGCCTTTGGATGAGGAAACAGACTGGTAATACACTCGCCCCAGGGCCATAAGCTGTTGTTCATACTCTAGACACAACCTTGAGTTGTGAAAATGATCTCTGGGCTTCTCAGCATTCTCCTGTGCAGTGACAGCTTCAGAGGCACAAATCAGGGTCGGGGAGGCATTGCTCAACACTTGTTTGTAGAATGAGTTTGTAGAATAAATAATGAATGAGGATTGCCACACTCCGGGTGTCACCATTGACCGAGGGGATGCGTTTTACCAATTGAGAAATTCCCTAAAGGGGGTGGGGTGGGGTGGGCATGGTGTTTATGAGCAGCTTTCTAGAAAGAACTCAGAAAGGGAGAGAGAACTGGGGACCCTGATCGGGACCGGTACCAGCAGGGCTCAGACCTCCAGAGGAAGAGACCCTTGGTCTTTCTGTCTGCAAGGTTGCCTCGAAGGTGGGCTCACCTACCCTTACCTCTCTCTCTCCAGCCCCTAGATCGGCTTCCAAAAAGGCCAAAGGAACACCAGAGACAGCAATAAATATTTGTTCAAAGTGTGAATGAGTGAAGGCGAGGGAAGGGGTGTGTTTTGAAAATCCATTTTCCGTCTCCCTGCCAACCACACCCCAGTAGGCACTCCCCTCCCCGGCAAAGGATAAAGGCTCTCCAGTCTGGGACGGTAGGTAGGGAAGGAGCCAGAGCTGGGTTCGCAGTAGCCTGTTGCTTAGAGGGACTGTCGCAGTAACCGAGCCATGCCGAGGTACACGGTGCATGTGCGTGGGGAATGGCTGGCAGTGCCCTGCCAGGACGGGAAACTCACGGTAGGCTGGCTGGGCCGCGAGGCTGTGAGGCGCTACATGAAGAACAAGCCGGACAATGGTGGCTTCGCCTCGGTGGATGAAGTGCGCTTCCTCGTGCGCCGGTGCAAGGGTCTGGGCCTGCTGGATAACGAGGACCTGCTGGAGGTGGCCTTGGAGGACAATGAGTTCGTAGAAGTGGGTGAGTGGCCCCCGCAGGGGAACGGGATGGACTGCCAGTGGGATGGCCTGGAAGAAGCCACCCTCGTGTCAGGGGAAAGGATGAAAAAAATCAGTTTCAGTACTTGACCTGTGGGGTGGGGGTAGGGGGTTCCCAAGCTACACTTTTCACCCACCTTTTCCTCAGCCTGCGGCAACAGATGCAGAGAGGCAGGTCCTAAGTGACAAGATTCTGCACTTGAACCCAACCAAGGCTGCAGATCTGAATCCCCTTGCAATTACAGAATCCTTCAGCCTTCAGATAAACCTCAGCAGACCTAAGGCCCGCAGCGCAGGGGTGCTGAGCTTTCAGATTTAAAAGAAGTGACCACCAGAGTAGAAGGTGGAAGCAGGCTAGAACTTAGGTCCCACGCCTACCTTCCTGCTTTTTGCTTTCCTGTATAAAGACGCTAAGGCCGTGGGGGAAATGCAGGAGGTCCTGTTCCAGCAGCCATAGCTAGACCATGCAAGCTCAGTGCATGGAGGGGCCATTCCCGGGTCTGGCAGCAGCCCAAATGTGGCGCCCTGTGGTCTTCAAGTTCCCCCTCTCTCCTCTTCTTGTTTCAGTCATCGAAGGCGATGTAATGTCTCCTGACTTCATTCCCTCACAGCCGGAAGGAGTTTTCCTGTATCCTTTCTGCATCCTCTTTGGTCAGCCCTGGGGGCCGGGCCTGATGTGGTGGGGCTGGGGCTTTTGCACACTGCCAGTCTGTTCCTTTACCCGGCTTCAGATACAGCAAATATCGAGAGCCTGAAAAGGTAAGCTGCAAGCCGCTTTTCTTTTTGTGGGGAAAACGAAGTCCTGTCATGTCTGGTCGCATGATAACTCTCCCCTTTAAAGAGGAAGGGGGTGCGTACCTGAGTGAATACCATACCTAAGGACAGGTTCAGCCAGCTCAGAGTGGTACAACAGGGGACCTGGCCTCGATTTTTCCTGACTTTTCGTGTCCCATCTCCCTGTAAGCCAGGCATGTTCTTTTTTTTTTTTTTTTTTTTTTCTTACTTTTATTGATTCTTTGTGGTTTTCACATCATACATTCCAATCCCACTTATCTCCCTGTCCCAATGTGACCATCTCCCCTCCTCCCAAAACAAAACAAAATTTAAAAGAAAAACCAAAAACCAAACAAACAAACAACCAAAAAAATGAGAAGAAACACATTCTGGAAGCTGCGGTGTGACAGTGAGTCCCTCAGTTTACCCATTAGTCCATCCATCTTTTTTTTTTTAATAGTCTGATTGTTCTTTATTTTATATATAGAATCCACTTATGAGTGAGTACATACCGTGATTGTCTTTCTGGGATTGCGTTACCTCACTCAGGATGGTATTTTCTAGTTCCATCCATTTGCCTGCAAATTTCATGCTTTCATTATTTTTTTCTGCTGAGTAGTACTCCATTGTGTATATGTACCACATTTTTTTAATCCATTCTTCAGTTGACGGGCATCTAGGTTGTTTCCAGGTTCTGGCTATTACAAATAGTGCTGCTATGAACATAGCTGAGCATGTATCTTTGTGGTATGAATCAGCATCCTTTGGGTATATGCCCAAGAGTGGTATTGCTGGGTCTTGAGGTAGTTCAATTCCTAATTTTCTGAGAAACCGCCATACTGATTTCCACAGTGGTTGTACAAGCTCGCATTCCCACCAACAGTGGAGGAGTGTTCCCTTTGCTCCACATCCTCTCCAACATTGACTGTCATTGGTGTTTTTGATTGTAGCCATTCTGACAGGTGTAAGGTGGTATCTCAGAGTCGTTTTGATTTGCATTTCTCTGATGATTAAGGATGTTGAGCATTTCTTTAAATGTCTTTCAGCCATTTGTAATTCTTGTTTTGTGAATTCTCTGTTTAGCTCTTTAGCCCATTTTTTAATTGGATTGTTTAGTATTTTGTTGTCTAGTTTCCAGGCATGTTCTTAATTAGCACGTTAATGCCTCACAACAATAATAAAATATCTTTGGCATCAGACTGTGTCCAAGGCTAGCCCTTAGAAGCTCCCCCGACTCATTGAGATTCACTCCTTTTGTGCAGTACATTGCCTTAGATGGGGACAGTCTGAGCACAGAGGATCTGGTCAACTTGGGAAAGGGACGTTACAAGATAAAGGTATGTGGGGAAGGGGGAAGAAGGGACGGTTCCATTTCCACGGGACCTGGAAGACTTTCACGTGCTCGCTCTGGCCCATGCTTTCCCAGCTCACTTCAACTGCTGAGAAGAAAGTGCAGCAGTCGAGGGAAGTCATAGACAGCATCATAAAAGAAAAAACAGGTACCTCTTTCTCTGGCTGTCCTGACGTTATTTTTACGGACACACGTGAGAATGAAAGTTCCGTTGAGTCTAATCACAAGGGTGTCTGCTTATTTTGTGTTCCAGTTGTTTACGGCATCACCACAGGTTTTGGGAAGTTTGCCAGAACTGTAATTCCTGTCCATAAACTACAGTAAGTATCAGGTGCACGCGCTCACAACCCATCTGCCCCGACTTTGAGAGTTCGCCTCCAGGGAGATCGTTCACGTTTGCCACATGGACATTCATTGACCACTTGCTTTAGACCAGTGGTTCTCAACCTTCCTAACGCCGCGACTCTTTAACACGGTTCTTCATGTTGTGGTGACCCCCAACCATACAATTATTTTGTTGTTACTCCATGACTGTAATTTTGCTACCGTTCTGAATCATAATATAAATATCTGATATGCAGGATGTCTGATATGTGACCCCCAAAGGAGTCACAACCCATACGTTTCAGACCAAGCCTTGGGTAACAAATTCTCACACAACCCTGGAAGACAGCCAAGCTTCTCAAGTATCTTGGTGAACAGTGTGAGGCTTGAGTTGACTTGTACCCAACTCATCACGAGAGAACAAAGACCTGCTGTTTCCTCTCACTGCATGTGGCTGCCCATCTAAAATCTTATGGTTGTCCCCTTTATATTCCCAGCTGGAGGGAGCATGCTCATGCAAGGTGTCTAAGAGGGTTCTCATCTTTCTCTTTCAGGGAGCTCCAGGTCAACTTAGTTCGTTCCCATTCTTCAGGTAAATTGTTCCTAGTATTGGGTGCCTCCTAAATCACATTAGATCACATGATTGACTGGATAGTGCTACCAGCCACATCAGCTGATGTGTTCCAAGTGCATTCAAGGGCTGGGTACCGGGGACCCAGGAGTGTGAACAGATGGCATTAGACCAGACCAACCTTCTGCTGCAGCTCAGAAAACAGAACGGGCCTGGTGGAGGGATGGGCTTGAGATAGGAGCATGTATCCAATCCTATGAAGAGAGGAGTGCATTTAGGGGAGAAAACAAGGCTAGCATTCAGGGCATGAGCTAGGTAGGATGAGCCCTGGGCCCAGCACACTGAAGAAGCCATGTCAAAGCCTCCCTGCAGTATTCTAAAGGCGTCTGGGAAGGTGAGGTCCACTGAAGGACTTTAAGGAAGGAATTGAGGAGAACCTGGGCCTCCAGCTTGGCCTGGACAAGGCTTGGAGGAGCAAGACAGGCAACCGGCAGCACTGTCCATCCAGCTCAGAAAGCCAGGGGGAGACTGTCAGAAGTGGGGAAAGATCCAAGAGGTGGGGGCAGGCAGGAGGTAAGATATTTGTTTTTGTTTTGTTTTCCTTCTTGAAGAAAATGACAATTCTGCTCTGTAGGTGTCGGGAAACCACTCAGCCCTGAGAGGTGCCGGATGCTCTTGGCTTTGAGGATCAATGTTCTAGCCAAAGGATACAGCGGGATCTCCTTGGAGACCCTGAAACAAGTTATTGAAGTATTTAATGGTAAGGCCATGGATCCTTAGTTCGACTTTTCGGAGAAGTTGGCCACACCCCCAAAAGTAGATTTGGATGACTAGATGCCAAGGTTAAAAGGAAATTGATCAAGATGAATGTAAAACAGGTTTGGCAAGGAGGAGAGCCAGTTGTCAGGTAGCAGGAATGGCAGCTCTAGTTTTTTCCATAAATGTCAACCCATCTTGTGGTATCTTTCATCTAGCGTTTAAGATAAGTGTGAGCCCTGCCAGTATGCCAGAAAGTTCAGGCCTACACAGAGCTTCTTATTCAATGGTGCCCATATATGATCAGAGAAATTGCACCAAGTCATCCATGAACATAATTCCTGGATTATGTCCATCCCAAAGACAGTGGTTCCAGTGGTACCCGGGAATCTGAACTCTTAGTGTTTCCCAGATGATGGACAAGTTGCACTTGCACATGGAAATCTAACATTTTTAAAAGGTAGGTCAAAACGTGAAGAGGTTAACAATTGATTTGGCCATGAAGCTGTTGTGGGATAGGACGTGATGCAGCGCAACTCAGTCCTTAAAGGGGAGACCAGATTCGCAAGGCTCAGGAAGCCATCCCTTCCCACAGCTCAGGATAAAACATCAGGTCACTGGGAATCCCGGGGATCCTTGGGGAAAAGGAATAGGAAAAGAAATAAGGTCTCATGTCCTGCAGAGAAGACCAGATGCTTGAGTTGCTATGCAGAGGGCACAGGGGACTCATAAATGTGACACACGGACCAGTGAAGGTCACAGTCTACGGGCCATAGGGCTGTCTACACAGATCCACAGTGATCACAACACCCCTCTGCAAGCTCTGCTCCACCACAAGCCTCAAACCCAAGACAGTAGAACTCCAACTCTGAATGCACCTATGCTCTGATAGATGTGTTTAAGGCGTCCCTGGGCCCCTGCTGCTCTGAGAATCCCCCAGGTCAGCTAGAGTTTGGAAGCTGGCCTATGGTTGGCACTGATGTGTCTAACTGATATTATTTAGCAACAGCTGTGGAAACAATCACCACCATCAGGGCTTTATTTTAGGAAACAGAAACCTCCTTTTGGGGAGGGGGTTAACTCTTGGGGAAATTTCTAAAAAACAGCACATGTGTATGCATAAGTGGTCATAATGTATGGGATGATAACTGAATGACGAGAGAGAGAGAGAGGGAGAGAGAGAGAGAGAGAGAGAGAGAGAGAGAGAGAGAGAGAGAGTTTTGCCTGTGAATTTATTGCCCTAAAGAACTATGTTAATAATACTTTGGTGTGCCATGTCCTTCTAGAATAATCTATGGTTTTTAAAGTAAACATTTACAGTTTTAAGCATTCTCCAACAGCTTTTAATGACTGCATATAATCTGATCACATGAGAGCCCCTTAATTCTGTATCTCGATTATTTCTAACTTTTTGCTCTTATAAACCAGGATGTGATGAGCAACAGCTAGTTCATAGTTGTGTTTCTGAGATATTGCTAGACTCCCAAGAGTGGAGTCACAACAGCCTGAGCACTGTGCCCTTCCCTCTGGATGCCTGCCCGCCCCACATACACACATACGCACATTTTCTCTCCCTCCTCCTCCCTCCCTCCTTATTTCCTTCTTTCCTCTTTTCTTCTTCCCTCCACACTCTCGTCTTTTGTAACAACTCAGCTGGTCTCTCTCTCTCTCTCTCTCTCTCTCTCTCTCTCTCTCTCTCTCTCTGTTTTTCAAGACATGGTTTCTCTGTGTAGCCCTGGCTGTCCTGGAATTCGCTCTGTAGACCAGGCTCACCTCAAACTCAGAGATCCACCTGCTGGTATTAAAGGCGTGTGCCACCACCACCCGGCTAAACTGCTTCTCTTATACATTAATTGTGCCTGAGAATTGATCATCCATGGTTATGTATGCCACAAAAGGACTCTAGACTCTGTTGGGAGTGAGGGTTGTCTTCACTGGCAAAGCAAAGAAAACCACAATGGCGTAAGCACTCTTGAGGTAACCGGTGCTTCCTTCTCTCGCAGCCTCCTGCCTGTCCTACGTTCCAGAGAAAGGAACTGTTGGTGCCAGCGGAGACCTTGCGCCCCTCTCTCATCTTGCTCTGGGACTCATTGGAGAAGGAAAGATGTGGTCCCCAAAGAGTGGCTGGGCTGATGCTAAATATGTAAGCCTCACATAACAGCTTCATCCGTAGTGATTCTCCTCAGCTGGAGCCAGGAGACTCTTGCGTGTGTGATGCCACTCTGTCTTTATGGCAGATCAGTTACGGATGAGTCAACTCCAGCCTAGGAGGCACACCGGGAAAGGAGATTGGCTTCCCTATTCCCCTGCCAGCATCCAAGATGTGTGGATCTAGATGGGAACGTAGTCTTAATTTCAGGAATGTATTCCGCATTCATAAGACTGCTGGTGCCCACTGGGGAGGTCACACTGGGTCACAAATGTATTGGGGAGCTCATCTTAGAGGTGAGAGTTCTGAAAGGCAGAAGAGCTTGCTCTGTGGCCTCTAGAAAGCACAATCTGGTCTCCTTGATGAGCTCACCAGAACAGTGTGTTTTACACAAAGCTTTTCATGTTTTCTTCATGAGCAACTCTCAACTGAGCAGCCCACCACATCATTTAAGGTGTCCTCTATGAGCAGGTATGAGAGGTACCCGAAGAGTAAGTTAAAGAGACAGAGGACCAAGGAGGAAGAAGAAACTAGCTCGCCCTTTGGGGGATCCGGGTTCCAGGTCATCTTTCTTCCATGCAGCCTGTCTTGGTTCTGTCTCTGCGGACAACGTTTCCTCAGTTGCCTTCACATGGCAGCCAGCCTGAGCTTGGTCAACAGCAAATCCAAACACAGCCTGGTTAAACTTCTAGCATGTCCCTCGTCTTGAGGATAAAGTTCAGACATGATGTGGCTTCAAGAGTGTTGTTTTCCATGTGATCCCCACAGTCTCTTCTACCCAAGGCTCTCCATGGCAGAAACTAGAGTTAGCCTGCAGCTCAAATGTACTAAGCAGATCGCTCAACACTTTGTTCCCATTTTTTTTTTCTTCTGAAAAGTCCTCTAGGAATCTACCCGCTCTGCTCCTCTGATCCTTTCCAGGTCACCCACACATATGTGGTTATGTGTTATTTCTTCCCTGTATATGCTCACAAGCGTTCAGCCTATGAGTGACCTGGTTGCCCTGAGCTTGATGGTCTCTACTGTTCACACCCTCAGCCCAGCACGACACCCTGCAGTGAGAAGTACTCAGACCCTGAGAAGTAGACAGAGTCAAGAGACATCGGTCTGTCTTTCTCCTGCTTTAACTCCATCCCCCCAGCCCCCAGGAGAACCTCAGTGTAGCAGCATCTTGTACTTTTGTTATTTGAGAGAGAGCATATTCTGTCCCTTTCCTCTTGGGATTCTAGCTCTACCTTATTGAGAGGACTGCATAATTTCCTCTTCATTGGTGTGTACACATTTGCTCCCAAGTCCTGCTCTGAGGTTCTGTCGGTGACAGAGGTTGCAGAAACAAGGGCTGAGGACTATTTGGGGGTCCTGCTTTGGATGCAGAAGCATGCGTATAGACAGCCAGCCCAGAGCCCAGCCTTAACTGAGAGCAGGTATATCTGGGTGAGTCTCAAAGCTTGATGCCCAACACAGAAGAACTTGAAAGCAGAATGTATTCTGTAGGCAACCGAGTTGCCTTGGTTCAAAAGTCCACAAGTTATTGAAAAACTAAGCCTGATTTCCAACTAAATAGACACAGACGCTGGCCCCAAGAATCTGGCCAGAACCAGTTTATGTAGGCATAATCTTTTGTAAGACAAACTTTCGAACTGAAAGTACTTCACTGGGCTCCATATGAAATAAAAAAAATTAAGCTGATATTTAAAATAATAACCACGTTCATGCTTTTAATCATTCAACAGGTCCTAGAAGCCCATGGGTTGAAACCAGTTGTTCTGAAACCGAAAGAGGTAAGTTAGTCAAGAAAAACGTGTTTGTGTTAACAAATCTTCACATATGCCCTGTCTCATCCTCAATGCCAGCCTCAGTGGTTCCTTAACATGAAGACAGCTGATGTGTTGATTGACAGCTGCTCCCTGGAGAAAGGGCTCCTCTGTGAATATTAAGATTAGTCATGACACAAGTCCCTGAGGGTTCTCTAAGAACATAAATTTCAAATCCAGTTTTTAAGGAGCTCGATAAGATCTGCTCAGTCAACCCCTGAAGATGCTCTCAGCCCCAGCCTTGGATCAGGATAGTCTTCAGATGTCTTGTCTCTATGATGGTGAGAAAGTTAATAAAAACACAACACAGAGGGCCGACGGTGCTGCGCGTATTCTTCACTGCTGGGTCACACAGCTGCCTTGACAGGGGAACAGTCATCGGGTACCCTTTGGCCAGTTCTGTGCTAATGATTCCAGAAGTACTGCTGCTCAAGCCTGTGGATCTGTGTGACTGGCCCACACTTGTGAAAACACACCCACGACACAAAGCTCAGCCGACTGGCCAGTGTCTCTCCTACCAAAGCAGAAGATATCAGATCTGCTGGTCTGTGGGTTCCTTCCGGTGAACACAATAAGAAACTTTTCTTCCTTCCCCCACAGGGCCTGGCACTCATTAATGGCACACAGATGATCACTTCCCTGGGCTGTGAAGCTGTGGAGCGGGCCATCGCCATTGCCCGGCAGGCTGACATTGTGGCTGCCTTAACCCTTGAGGTGCTGAAGGGCACCACCAAAGCCTTCGATACTGGTCAGCAGGTTCTGTTTGCTTACTCATTCCACCAGGGCGACTTGGTTGACTGTTTTAGGCACAGAGGTGGAGGGGGTGGGTGGCAGGGAAGGGCGAGAAGCCCCACATGCTCCTAGTAGACCCAGGACTGCACAGCTTCACTGAGTCCTGTAGCAATTCCATTCTCACAGACACTAGCCTGGAGAGCCAAAGCAATCTGCTCCAGGTCACCCGGTAATCTGGGTGTGCCAAACTAGACATTGCTTTAAGAGTCAGTTTGTAAGACTCGAAACTCCAGTAAAAAAGGGTTGGGGAGAGCGCAGTAGGTGAAGATCTTGTTTTGCAAGTCCAAGGACCTAAGTTCAGTCACCCAGAACTGACCTTTTAAAAATTGGACGTGGTGGTGTGTGCTTGTCATCCTAGAGCTCAGGAGATGGAGACAGCAGATCCCTAGGGCTCACTGGACGGCCTAGCTTACTTGATGAGTTTCAGGCCAGTCAGGGACTCTGTCTCAAAGTGAAAACTTACAGGGAAGGAGAAGGTGGACAGAGCCTAAGGAATGGCACCCACACTTGTCCTTTGGCTTCCATACATACATTCATATACACTCGGCATTCAGCATGTGCTCATGCATGTACAGACAGACAAGAAACACACACACACACACACACACACACACACACACACACACAGAGAGAGAGAGAGAGAGAGAGAGAGAGAGAGAGAGAGAGAGAGAGAGATTACGATTGCCCTGATAAGAAAATTGGGAAGGCAAAATGATCTAAGTATCTGTATCTTCTCTAGAAATTAATGAATGTCAAGGGCTCCATGCTAATAATAAGAAAAGCAGAAAATGTCCAAAAATAACTCGGTCAAATTAAGCCACTATACTTGCTCTCTGTTGCCTTCAGTCTAGTACCTTTGAGGGTGGGCCTGGAGTTAAGTTTCTAAGTGTAGTCTGCAAACAGTTTGCATGTGCAATAGAGACAACCAAGTAAAGGAAAATTTAACCTTTGGGTTGAAGTATTTAATTCGGCATGATGGGTGAGAACCCCCAGGACTTTAGAGGACTCTGCGAGCACCGTGGATGGTCCTGCCCCCTCTGTGGTTCATTCTAATATCAGAATTGCTCAGACTTTTTTTTTTTCCTCCTTCAACTCTAGACATTCATGCTGTCCGTCCTCACCGAGGGCAAATTGAAGTTGCTTTTCGGTTCCGGTCACTCTTGGACTCGGACCACCACCCATCAGAAATTGCAGGTCTGGACACGTTTGGTTGGAGTGGGCTCATCGGTGCTGTGTGCCCTGGGGAGACCAGTAACGTGTTGTCTGTTTTCTTCCCCGCCACCCCTCCCAACCCCCGCCCTCCGCCCTTCCTTGCACAGAAAGCCACAGGTTCTGTGACCGTGTCCAAGACGCGTACACCTTACGCTGCTGTCCACAGGTAAAGCCAAGAGACAGGAGATCAGCAAAGGTTCTCATCACAAATTCAGAGGGAAAACAATAGAAAAAGAGGAAGGTTTTAGAAAACCATGTCGTGGCGGAATGTAATCCAAATCTCTCTACTGCTACTGTTAAAAATAGTGTCTTTTATATTTCCATTTCTCCCGTCTAATCAACTTCTTACTGGGTCAGCTAAACCTCCCATATCCTTTTTTTTTTTTTTTCCTTTTGAGACAGGGTTTCTCTGTGTAGCTTTGTACCTTTCCTGGAACTCACTCCATAGCCCAGGCTGGCCTCGAACTCACAGAGATCCTCCTGCCTCTGCCTCCCGCGTGCTGGGATTAAAGGCATGCGCCACCACCGCCCAGCAAACCTCCAATATCTTGGCCTCCTGTGTTGATGTACCACAACAGCTAAGTAGCATTGAAGAGTCTCATTGGCTCTTCCTGTAGGGAAACACTGCAGTCAGCCAGTCAGAACTGTTCACAAGCAAGTGTCATTCTGTCTTTCAGAATTCAAGTGCCTATGCAGCATGCCTTATCTTCATCTTATGATCAAATATAAACAATCATAAATGATTCTCTGACACAACTTTCAGCAAGAAATGTGTGCAGCTTTTTTTTTTTTTTTTTTTTTTTACATAATCTGACTGATGAGCAATGATGATCATCTCAAGAAACGATTTGTCAGTCACGTTCTGGTAGAGAGAATAAAAAAGGTGTTTTCCCTAGAATAATCACCCTCATTTACTGTGACTCAACAAGTCCTATTTGACTAGTTTATTAAGTAATAGTTCAGAAACTTCTATGGGAAAGAAGTTTGCCCAATTAACTAAACCGTAGGAATAAGTCCTGACTTAAGGGCCCTTGCTCCTCTAAGAATGATGACTGGCTCCAAATGACGGGCTCCGTTGTCGGTGTCTCCCAAATACTAATTCATTGAATTTTCCCAACTGTGAAATTGGTACTGTCTCCCATTTTGCACTCAGGACCTGATGATCAGGCTTTGGTACCCTCCTTGCCCAAGATTATAGTACTAGATCTTTATCTCCTAGACTTCTGGGAGAAGCCAGGAAGTACACCATGGCTGTCGTGGGGCAAGGTGCAGGGTGGCTGCTTTCCTTATGAGCATCTTTTTTTGTTGTTGTTTTTTTTCAAGACAGGGTTTCTCTGTGCATTTTTGTGCCTTTCCTGGAACTTACGCTGTAGCCTAGGCTGGCCTCGAACTCACAAAGATCTGCCTGGCTCTGCCTCCCGAGTGCTGGGATTAAAGGCGCGCGCCACCACCGCCCGGCATGAGCATCTTTAGTGTGATGCTTTATGATTCATGACATCAGGCCCTTGATGGCTACCGTCTGGGTGATCTCTGTGAGTCATGTT
>CABHPP010001334.1:5802-32056 GCA_902168425.1 Peromyscus attwateri
AAACCCTGTCTCGAAAAACCAAAAAAAAAAAAAAAAAGAACAAAGTATAGATAAAAATCCCACAATAAAACCTGCTACTTGGTAAACTTGTTTAAAAACCTAACGAAAAGAGAAAACAAAAGGTTGTCACAGGTGTAATTAGCTCAGATTAAGTCTTTAAGGTAGGCCCCATCCAACAGGACTGGTGTTCCTATAAAAGAGTGAAATTTAGAGACAGACATACACACAAAGGAAACCACTACTTAAAATTAAAATAGAGGCCAGGCATAGCGGCACATGCCTTTAATCCCAACACTCAGAGGTAGAGGCAGGCGGATCTCTGAGTTAGAACCAGCCTGGTCTACAGAGTGAGTTCCGGACCAACCAGAGCTACACAGTGAGGCCCTGTCTCAAAAAAAAAAAGAAAGAAAAGAAAAGAAAAAGAAAGGAAAGAAGGAAGGAAAGGCAAGAAGGCAAATAAACAAAATTAAAAACAGACATGAGGGGATGCTGCTGTTCACCAAGATCCCCCACAGACCCTCTCAGTTCTGGAAAGGACCAGCACCAAAGCACCTGAACCTCCCTGGCTTTTGCCTTGCAAACGTGGAATCAATTCCTGCTGGTCGGCACAAGCCAGTCTCTCTATGGTTTGTTACATCGGCTCTTGGAAAGGATTGCAAGCCTATCAAATGGCTAAAACCTCCAAGAGCAACACATAATCCCACAGACAGCACATGCAAAGGGTAATACTTGCATCCCTGTCACCCTAAAGAGAGAAGAGACGGGATGCTAACAGGGCCCTCCTCTGCCCCCCACCCTCCTCCTGCCGCTATTCCCCAGCCTTTCTGTGATACCTCTTTTAAACCAAATCAAACAAAACACTGCTGAGTAGACCTGTGATCTTAGCCAATTTAGGAGGCTGAGACAGGGGATTACACATTCAAGGCCAGCCTTGAACTATTCAGTGAGGTCCTGTCTTAAAATGAAAACGGTAAAAGAGAAGGTCAGGGGTAGGTAGAGCTCAGTGGTAGAGCACATGCACAGTATATGAGGCCCTAGGTTAAATCAATCCCCAGTGTCTCACAAATGAAAACAAGAGAAGGAAGAAACAAATCTTAAAAATAAATAAGTGACAAGTGCCCAGCAGTTCCCATCTGTGATCACACGGGTCCCCACACTCACATGTCACTTACAGAGCAGACACTTCCCACTCTCCACAAGTCCACTAACAATGTTCTCCACCCTCCCACACGCCACCCAGGGGGACAGCTGGCAGCCAGGAATGGATATCAACACTTCCCAGTCCTTTTGTAGACTGAGGAGGGCAGAGGAGGGGGAGAGCAGCTCCACAAGGGGGCTCTAGGGAAGGAACTGAGGAAGCTCTTCAGACCCCAGGGCCTTGGCTTCGCCTTTATCTGCCACTGACAGAAAAGCTCTGGTTGTGCGAATACGAAAACCCTCAAACACACCATAAATGCATAGGTAAGATCTTCTGCCATCTGATTCTGTGGCTCTCACTAGAGTTTGGAATTTAGTCATCTGAATCCCTCAGACCTAGGTCCCTCTGCACATGCTCAGCACACATGTGTGCTCATGGCCCCCAGCTCTTGTCCTTGCGAGCATGTGTGTGTGTGTGTGTGTGTGTGTGTGTGTGTGTGTGTGTGTGTAAGGGGGGGGTCAGGTTTCTGACCTGATTGAACTGAGGGCACACCCACAGTTGCTTCTCTCAGAAGTCCCTATCACTGACTCACCTCGGTAATTCCAGACGCCACCCTTTGCCCTCCTCGGGTTTGGTTTCCTGAAAGGGAAAGCCAACCCCAGGCTCAGAGAAACTCAGCAGCTCCTTGTGAGTAGGAAAGCCACCTTGTCACTGCTTTGCGGGCACCAAGGACCAGAGCAGGTGTTATTTTTAAAGAGGAAACCCCACCCAAGCTCACCAATGCTGTGACAGTTTGACGAGGATGACAGGGATACAGGCCGGGGCATCATTAAGCCAAAACCATTGCAAACCCCAAGTCCCCCGCCACTGCCTGTCAACTGTCATCCCAGTCCCTGACATCCTGTCTGAACTCCGGAAGCCCATTCAGAGAAGAAACAAACAGCTATGCTAAATTAAGCGCAGACACCCACACACAGAGCTAGATATGAAAAGCTCAAAGGTCAGATCGTGATGTCACCTGCCTACACTACCTGTCCCCACACCCACACACTAGAACCTACCCCAACCATCACCTCCCGCATTCCCAGCCAGTCCCCACTGCACGATCAGCCCTTGGGAGGCCACAGGAAAAGACTCAATTGCTCACTCTCTAACTGCAGACTTCTGATGTCAGGCTTGTGTGGGGTTTCCCCCACCCATAACCAAGTCACAGCTGTAGCAGCAAACGCCAGCTGGGTGTCCTCTAACGTAATTTCATTTTGACAGGATGAGCCTGGAATTGGTGGCAGGTCCCATAGGCTGAGGGCTGAGCCCCAGGACTGCCTCCACATACAAACACACATGCTTTAGATGGTAATTGCAAGCCCAGGCTATTCTGCCTGCCTCTGACCCACCTGCTTTAAACTAGGGCTCTATTAAAAATAGCAATAATAAAATAAATAGGCTATGAAATAGCTTCATGGTAAGGCACACAAACAGCCCTGGGCTCAAACCCCAGCACCATTTAAAAAAACAAACAAACAAAACCAAATGAATGAATGGATGAATCATTCCTGATTCTATATCCAAGTGTGACAGAACACATGTGTAAATCCCAGCATTTGGGAGGTGCAGACAGCAGGATTGTATGTTTACGGCCAGCCTGAACTGTATAGGGAAAGCGTGGCTCAAAATTAAATTAATTATTTAAGCCAGGATTAGTTAATTAATTAAAACAAGGTTCCTGTCACCTCTTTCCTCTGGTTCAATTAATTTTCTTGTACAGTTCACAGAACCCTGGGAAATGCATCTACTGGTTTATCAGAAAGGATTGCAGGACTGGGTGACAAAGTGCCTGCTTCCTGTGAATGAGGCCCTAAATTCAATTCCCAGCACAAGCGTGCGATGCGCGCGTGCACGCGCGCGCACACACACACACACGTATGCACGCACACTCACACACATACACACACATGCTCACACATACACATACACACACACACGCGTGCGCGCGCATACACACACACGCTCACACATACACACACTCACACACACATGCTCACACACACACACTCACACACACATACACGCCCACACATACACACTCACACACACATGCTCACACATACAAACACACAGAAATTACAAAAGACACTAATCCTCGGTGGGGTGGGGGCTTAGAGCACCTCCATCCCTCTCTGGAAGTGCCACTCCCTCCCTGTGTTCTCCCCAGAAAAATGGGGGTTTACAGACACCTCTTTACAAAGACTTGGGGATAAAGCCAAAGACAATCAACTTGACCTTCACCCTTTCTCTCTTACTGGAGGCAGTGGCCTGAGCTGACCTCTTCTCCTCTCTAACCTGCCAGTCTTCCCTATGATGGATGGTCCTCAGCTTGAAGCTGCGCAGGGGCTGCCAGCCTTTGGTCCATTCATTAGCTTTCCAAAGCCACTCAGCACTGTGAGATTCTAAGGAGTTTAGGATGCGTGCCAGGAAAAAGGAAGGGATCTCAGATATCTATGATCTACACTACCCTAGCCTCCTTCAGCACTTCTTCCAAACGAGACAGGACTTGGCTCAATAACTCCTCTAGCTTGACTACTGTTTGGATTCCTGAGCATATATTGCTGGACATGATCTGGGCACAGCTGCCCAGGGCTGGGAGCTCTCGGCCCACTCAGCCCAGCTCCCACCCAAGACAGTCCTCAGCTCAGCACTGCTTGTCCCAAGACAGATGAGGGATGCAGGATAACACAAATAGCAGCGCCTCCACCTTGCAGTGAGATTCCCACAGGGTAAAAGTAATGTGAGCTTTCTGGGCTAGAGTGTAGCTCAGTGGTCGCTCACTTGATGAGCATGCACAAGGCTCTATCCCTAGTACTGCAATAACAAAGTGGAGTTTTTAGCTGGGCACGGTGGTGCACACCTTTAATCCCAGCACCCAGGAGGCAAAGGCAGGTGGGTCTCTGAGTTTGAGGCCAACCTGGTCTACAAAAAAAAAGAAAAAAAAAAAACGGAGTTTTTAGACAATGCTCTAATCTTTTAGATTATATATAATATATGTAGAAAGCCACATGTGGTTGTACACACCTGCCATCCCCAGCATTCAAGAGGCTTGAGCAGGTGTATACGCATCCATCCATCCATACACACACACACACACACACACACACACACACACACACACAGAGAGAGAGAGAGAGAGAGAGAGAGAGAGACCCTGCCTGCTCCCCACCCACTCCTTCATGAAATTTTTATCAGTATTGCCATGGATACAGATGTAGGCTTGTTCCTCTTGTTTTTTGTCCACTGGATACAGGTTAACGTTTTAACTACACATTGAAGCCAGAATCAAAAACGCACATACAGGCAGAACTTGATTGTTCTTTTGCTACAGATGGTTAATGCTGAGCAGGTGCTGACTCTTGACCTATGACCTCAGGATCTGGGCTTTATGAGCTGGGATACCCTCAAGGACTCCTGAGTAGGCCTCAGGAGCCTCAGGCAGGACAGACTCCCGGGGTAAAAGCTGTCCCATTCAATCCCCCAGGCACTATTGAGAAGATTAAAAAGTCCCAGGCAAAATCAGGAGACTTCGAAGAGGCCAGGCTAACCCTGCAGAAAGCTGAGCTATGTCCTTCCTCACAGGGATCCAAGAATAGGGAAGTGAGGAGCCCATCCAGAGCCCATCCAGAGCCCATCCAGGTGCCTAGTAACTATTTGTGGGCGAGGATAAATTGGCCTTTCACAGAATATGGGGGACACTTCAGCTCCTCCACGTTCCCATCAACTGACAGGTAAGTTAGCAGACATGGGAACATCAAAGGTGGAGCTTTTCTGTCATAGGTAAGAAATACACGGCCAGGGCTGCTCTGCCCACGGCTCTGCACAGCCCAGCCCCATGGCCTGGCTTAGGAAGTAGGGAGAAGGCAAGGACGACACAACCTTCCCAGTCACCTTCCCCCCTGCGCATCCTGACTCAGACTTGGCCAGAAGCAAATGGGCACTTGCCAGGGATCTGAGCCATGACCTGGAATTTTCCGTGGCCTAAAATGGAAGAACAATGGCTAGAAAGACCCATAACACCCAGAACTGTATTCTGCACATAGCAGGTGCCTAGTAACTATTTGTGGGCGAGGATAAATTGGCCTTTCATGAGCAAAGAACCAATGAGAGGGCCAGTAGCTCCTGATACTCTGGTGGAGGGATAGAGAATCACCATTGCACCCTCAGCCTGAGTCCTCGTGAGGTGGCTCTGGGTGCACTTTGAGAAGCACCTGGTTATGAGGGAGCCTGATTATGGCCTGGATGATGCTTGGTGTCTCTTCTTGTAGCCATAAACATGACTGGTTATCGATGGAGCCCGGCATCTCTAACGAACAGGCGAATGTGACTCAGAACAGGCAGCTGATCCTCCATGCATAAACCACCCCATGACTGATGTTCTCCACAAGTCAGAGAGAGCTAGTTCCTGCAAGAAAAACTGAACCTGGGGGCTTCTGGCTTGGTTCTGGGTGTCCTCAATCATTTACTTAGCTATTTGGAAGGAT
The DNA here is from genome assembly GCA_902168425.1 of Peromyscus attwateri. Taxonomy (NCBI): domain Eukaryota; kingdom Metazoa; phylum Chordata; class Mammalia; order Rodentia; family Cricetidae; genus Peromyscus; species Peromyscus attwateri. The sequence goes on from CABHPP010001334.1 coordinate 11,470, forward strand.
GGTGAAGCTCGGCTCTGGATGCTTCTCTCTCTATTAACTCCCATGCTAAATAAACTGTTACAGTCTCTCCTTAAACTCCGACTCAGCTTCCTAGGGCTCACCCTGAAATCTTTTCTGCAGCAAAGTCAAGAATCCTGGCTTCACTTGAGTGACGTCTCAGACAAGAACTCTGCAGCATGGAGCTGACATTCTTCCATCCCTGAACCTCACTCCAGGCTCAGCTCCTCCCAGAAAACACACACGCCAAGGCTCAGCCTTTGCCAAGCAAGCCACAGCTCAGAAGACCAGCATGTCACCTCTCAGAATGGCTGTCACAATGCCACATGGGTGTAACAGGGACAGTGAATCAGTGAATGTTCATCAGTGCTCCAGGCAGGCCTCAGAAAGTCAAGACAACATTTCAAAATTCTCTACCAACAGGCTTGAATTGCAACCGCCCTGGTGTCTAGAATACCAGGTGTATTGTCTTGTGATAAAGCACTGACCAAAAGCAACTTGGGGAGGAAAGGGTTAGGTACATTACCACATCACAGTCCACCTCTGAGGGAAGTCAGGGCAGAAACTCAAGCAGAAACCACCACGCATTTTGGCTGTGTTTCCAACTCTCCCATGACCACCTGTCTAGGGATGGTACCACCCACAGGGAGCCAGGCCCTCCCACATCAATCAACAATCAATGCCTACAGAGCTGGGCGGTGGTGGCGCACGCCTTTGATCCAGCACTTGGGAGGCAGAGGCAGGTGGATTTCTGTGAGTCTGAGGCCAGCCTGGTCTACAGAATGGGTTCCAGGACAGCCAAAGCTACACAGAGAAACCCTGTCTGGACAAAAGAACCAAACAAAAAGGAATATCTACAGACATGCCTGCAGGCCAGTCTGATGGAGGCAGTTTTTCTAATGAGATTCTATCCTCCCATGGGGACTCTAGTTTGTGAACAGGTAACAAAGAAATAAACAGCACTAAAAGAAAAAAATCTAGAGCCCCAGTTCCTCCAGTCCCAGGCAATCAACTTCTCCCCTGAAGGTTCCAGTCTGTTTAGCAAAGTGACAACAGGTAGATTAGCAGGAGAAAGGACAGACAGCGTCATTAACATGTGTGGGGATGACACCTGGGTGATTGCCCAAGAGGCAGTGAGATTCAGAAACACACCACCCTTCCTCATAAGCAGAGGGAGAGATGTGACATCCTCCCTAAGAGCCAAAATGGAGCGCCTCCTGTCACTCTTGGCCTTGATGAATATTGTGGCTTCACACCACCTGCCAATGCACCCTCAGTCAGGCCAAACATGAGGGCTGGGAGCAGAACCCAAGCTCTGAAAAGTCAAGTACACCAAACTGTGAGCTCTGCCAAGCCTTGGTACACAGGAACATTCTTTAAAATGGGGGCGAGCCTCCCACCCCTGTCCCTTTCTGGAGTCACTTCATTTCCCCAGCAGAATTCTGGAATCAATGGGAAACCTGGCCTGTTCCATTACTAAAGGCTGGAATTTAAACAAACTCAAATGCAAACTGAACCATTGGCTTACAAACATCATAGGACACCAACAAAGAGGTGGCTTAACACAGGCCCCCAGTCCCACCCTCATCCTCCTCCGGGCCATCCCCAGTCTGGCCAGTGGGTTTGCTCCTTAGATCAGGAAGCAGCTGATGGGGGGCTAGAGATGTGGCTCAGTGGGTGGAGTGCATGTTGAGCAAGGGGAAGCTAGGGCTTACCTATAAATAAGCCAGGCGACACATAAACCAGGTGTAATGGCGCACACATACACACACCTGCAGCCCCAGCACTCGGGAGGCAAAAGCAGGAGAATCAGAAGTTCAAAGTCATTCTCAGCTCCTTAGTGAGTATGAAGCCAGGCCAGGCTGCATGAGACCTTGCCACAAAAGGAGCAACCAATCAGAGCAAAGCATCTCCAACATCTCCCACTCCTTACAAAGGCCATCTCTGAGCTCAGCAAGCCAGCGCACAGGAGCTGCCAAGATGTCATTAGGCGGAGAGCACCCATCTTTCTGAGCACAGTCACCCATCTTTCTGAGCACAGCATCACAGTCGAGCAATTCAGCACCACAAATGTAAGGAGGTAAAGGTTTAGGAGCATTTAAAGATGCAAAGCCCAGTGCAGCACAGCCCGGTACACCTCATTAACTGTATCCCTGCATAAGATTCTCCAGCAGGGCTTCCCAGACCCCAGAATGAAGAATCCCCCACAGAGAGTTTTGCTTAGAGGTTTTCTATGGACTTGGGCATTATTGCCATTTTGCTAGGCAGTTTTCTGAACTTTGCCTATCTGTCACAGGAGCCACAGATTAGTCTAAGTGAAGCAAAATTTAAATTTAAATAATTTAAATGAGCTAAAATTTACATTGAAATGAACTAAAACTTAAATCCAGTCCATCATTTACACTTACTACAATTGGGGGACCTGGTGGGGGATGGGGGGACTCCTTCTCCGGACAGAAGAGCTGTCCATCATCACAGAAGCATCCCCTGGATATCGCTGTTCAGTTCCTATGGCTCTATCTCAGGACTGGGGTCTTTTTCTAAGCAGGTATCCATCTACTTGGCATGATTCAACAGGTCACGGCCAGTCATTCTTTTCAGTAAAATGGGAAAACTAGAACAATCCATAGGATGTCACATGTCAGTGGAAGAAGGCTGTCATGTCACAAGACCTAAACTCCTCCTTATTCATCTATTAGATCTACGTATCCTATAGATCATATACATGTGTGTATCTATGACATAAGCTCACTCCCCAGAGCAGCAGGCTGCCTATGCCCTGGTGTCTGAGTGATCTCATGCTTACTCACTTTCCCCTTTCCATATGACTGATCCGGAGCAGAGGAGGCATGGGGCCTGCTCCAGGCACGAGTTCTCCATAAGGGATTTTTCCGTGTGCTTCCCCTAGAATCCATTTCCTCTACGCACAGACCTAGGCAACTGGACAGCTTCATTTACCCATCAGGGCTCCTGTGTCCACAGACGGGAGGTGGACACGCACACTCAGCTGAGCCCACGCTCATTCTGGGCATGTAAAGTCAGGCTCTTTCGTATGTAAGAGAAGAACAAAGGCTCACCGTAGCATCCACAGCAGAGACCAAGAGGTGCCCATAAATGAATCCTGCTCCCCTGGACCACAAAGTCTTCCCTTGACAGCCATGGTTATATAGTACTGTAGTACACACACACACACACACACACACACACACACACACACACACACACCTGGAAGGCTTGCTCCCTCACTATGATGGCTGATTCTGTGTCTACATGAACAGGCCACCATATTCAAGCACATGGTCAAACCTATTTCTAAGTGTGCTGCTGTTCTGTTTTGTTTTTGTGAGATTCTTGTTTAAATCAGTAAACTGAGCATAACAGATTCTCTGAACCCTGTGGGTGGGCCTCATCCAATCCTTAACTTACAACATTTTTAAAAGGCTGACCTGTGAAGAGTTCTGTCAGCAGACAGCCTGTGGACCAGCAGGGCAATTCTTCCCCAGGGCCAGAGTGGCCCACTCCACCCCAGAGCCCACGGACTGGTGTTCTCTTTTTCCCTCTTCTTTCCCTTTCCCACTTTGTGCTGTGGGATGTCTTTCTGTAGGCTGTGAATATGTGTGGCTCCCATTGGTTTATAAATAAAGCTGCTTTGGCCTATGGCAAGGCAGGATGGAGTCAGGTGGGAAATCCAACCAGAGATACAGGAAAAGGAGGACCGAGTCAGGGACAGACACCATCCCGCCACCCAAGGAGCAACATGCCAGTAGACCAGTCACGCCATGGTTATGTGGCAAAATATAGATTAATAGAAACTGGTTAATTTAAGTTGTAAGAGCTAGTCATAAAGTTAGTAATAAACCTGAGCAATAGAGCAATAGGCCAAACCGTTTGAAATTAATATTAAGTCTCTGAGTGATTATTTACAAATGGCCATGGGACTGGACAGAACAAAAAAGCCTCCATTTACAAATGGCGTCCCTCTGAAGCACTCATGTACCCAGACAAGTCCATGCCTTGGGGCTTGTTATCCCAAAGCCATTGGCTGAAGGGATTGAATTCCCACAACTTCGACTCTGTTTCCCTGGAGAACCCAGGTTTCCTTGACTTCTTTGTTCATCATTCAATGCTCTCTCAAATGCCTCCTCCTCTTGGTGGTCACCCCTGATTTCCTCTACCAGAAGTAAGTGTTCTTTCTCCTGGGGTCATTCTGGCATTTTATTGCTTGTATCACTTCTGTGAATGCATACCTGCATGCTAGTGGGTGCATACACTTGTATCTGTACATGTATGATGTGCATACCTACACGCTTATGGGCATGCATGCCTGCATGTGTGCATGTATGAGGCTGCGGTTGATCTTCTATGTCAGTTTTAAACCCTAGTCTTGAAAGCGTGGTCCAAGAATCAGCAGCATCCATCTCCATGATGCAGGCTAGAGATGCAGATTCTCAGGCCGCCTCAGACCTACAAAGCTAGACTCTACAGGGGGTGCTTTTGTATGTCATACTTTGTAAACTTTGTCAACTACGACACGCACCACTTGCAAGTGAGTGGTTCTTGGCTCTGAGAAAATAAAAAAAAAATAAAATAATTCATACCCTCAGCCCTATCCTGAAAGACTGAAATGGCTGGGGGCAGGGAGGGGATCAGCATGTCTGAAACCTCCCCAGATATTCCTACTAGGCAGCCAGCTTGAAAACCACCATAAAAGAACCCCTTGTTTTATAACAGGAATGGGGGCCAGAGAGGTCAGAGGACCTCTGTGAGGTCACACAGGATCAGAAGAAAATTCAATCCTACCATGGTTACCTGACTTCCTAAAATGCTTTAAAGAATGAGAGAAAGACCCAGTTAAAATGAAACCTGGAATCCCAAGTCCAAGACCAGCCTGAGAAATTCATTAAGAAGCTCTCTTAAAAGGGCGGGAAGGGGTGTCTTAGGCTACAGCTCGATGATAGGGTTAGGATGCCTGCCTAACATGTAAATGGCCCTGAGTCCAAATCCCAGTAACACACACACGCACACACACAAACACACGCACACACAAACACAAAACCTCCAGGGTTACCCAACACCCAGATGGGATAGGATACGTTCAACACGCCAAATATCTCATAGGTCAAGAAGAACCATCAGGACTCAGTAACAGAAAAAGAATGACTCCATTGAGGTTGGACTGTAGGAAGCCAGGTCATATATAAGAACCATCAAACATTGAAACAACGTGTAAAGTGAGTCCTGGGAAAGACGTGTGTCACCCCTGGTGTAGGGTGACCCAAATGTGACCTGCGTGGCAGCAGATGAGCTTCCATTGGCTCCTTGGCTCTCTGCTGAGCCTCATGACTCACTGTTACATAACTTTTTGGAAGCTACGAGGCAATGCTGTGCCTTCTGTGGGTGGCCATATGGCCTGGGTTTTCATCTCAGAAGAAAAAAAAAAAGAGAAAGAAACCTGACTTTTTTCCCTTCAAGTTAACTGAGTGGTTCCTCTGGAGGTACCGGAATCAGTAGCACAGGCTTCTCATCCCCAGAGGTGAGTGACAGCATGTCCTCTGGCTTTTAGGACAGTGAGGGCTTTCCTGAGAGCCAGCTGCAGAAGATGATGCCGTGGCGGCCGCGACCTGTCTTTATCAGCTGTCTGACCTGGACTTGGCTACAACCAATGACCCTTGATCTGCTCAGGACTTGTCAAGAGCACATTGTTCCTCAGTCCAGCGGATCCCATGCGTAATAAGGATCTAACAGAAGATACCTGCACATCCCCACCACCCCCTGGGCTGGTAAATTGGTGCCCAGAAATTCTACAGAACCCCCACTGAACTGCTGGCTTGACAGTTGGTGGGAACAGCTACCCACATGGATGTGTTCTTGGCAGTGTGCTTAAAGAAATTCTAAAAAAAAAAAAAAAAAGAAGAAAGCCGGGCGTTGGTGGCGCACGTCTTTAATCCCAGCACTCGGGAGGCAGAGGCAGGCGGATCTCTGTGAGTTCGAGGCCAGCCTGGGCTACCAAGTGAGTTCCAGGAAAGGCGCAAAGCTACACAGAGAAACCCTGTCTCAAAAAAAACAAAACAAAAAAAAAAAAAACATCATTGAGGGCACAACACACATGGGCTGGTGCACGTGTGTGTATACATGCATGCATATACACACACAGGCATATGTGCACACACGTGCATGGACAAGCACATGCATGCATGCATGCATGCGCACAGACACAGGCACGCGCACAGACACACGCGCACACACACACACACACACACACACACACACAGTACTAGCAAGCAGTCTTTCCACTAAGCCTCATCAACCCTGTGACTTTGCCCTTGGAGTTCATCTCCTCCCTCACAGAGACAGGGAAGGTCGCTTTCTGGTACGAAGCAGAACTGTTGTGTTTATATAAAGGATTAAAGAAGAAGAAGTCAAACTAATCAACTACCTGACAGCAATAGCAATGAAAATGCCCCTAAAAACAGCTACACCACCAACTAAGCTGGTCCACGGGTGCAAGTTATTGGAATTGATATTCCAAGTGAGAACTAGAGAGATGGTTTTAGAATCTACGCTAGCACCTGCCTGTTATGGGAAAAAGCTTAGCTGCACGAAGGCCACCGGCCCAAGGTCTACAGACAAATCAGTTGTGAGATTGAGACAACCACCATCCTTCTAGTCTCCCACACCAACGCTCTTTCAGCCCTCAGCTTGCTACACAGGATCATCTTGGCATGAGGTTCTCACTATATGGTTTTTTGGTTTTGTTGTTGTTTTTGTTTTTTAATTGTATGATGGTCTCATGCATTTATAGAATGAGTTTTAGTCATTTTCACCACCACCTCCTCTCTCACTTCCCACCTTCTCCTACTGGAATTCTTCTTCTCAATTTCCTACTCTTGTGTCTTCTTTTCATGTGTGGTCCACAGAGTTTATTTAGTAAGAGTATTTACCCAAGTGTAGGTAGGAGATGATTTAGTAGATCCAGGGCAGTTCGGCTGTGGCTACATCTTTGAGGAAAATGGCACCCCTGCCCTCACAACCCCTAACTGCCAATAGTGGCCCTAGGAGAAAGGGGGTCTCATGGGCCCATCCCCCATCACTGATGAAAATCTGACGGCCCAGTCCTGGCAATTAACCACCTGCTGTTTCTGTCTGGGTCTCATGTTGCCCAGGCTGACCCTGAATTTGCTGTGTAGCTGAGGATGGCCTTGATCTCCTGATGCTCTCATCTCCACCTCCTCAGTGCTGAGATTACAGGGGTACATCATGCCCTCCTCTCATGCCTATATCCTTTGAAGGGAGAAGCTAACACAACCTTCATTTTTCACACAAGTTCAAATTCAAGCAGCAAAGGACAGGATGAAAATGGAGCAACTCCCTCCAGCTGTGTGTGGGTTTGAGCCACACAAAGTGAGGTTATAAATAGTCACCCTTCAGCCAGGAGGAGCTTAGGCCTCCCCCAAAGTGAGGGTCAGGTACACATCACTCACCTAAACACCAGAGGCCCACGGTCACTGTTTCATCCCCTTGTGCTTCCACAGGTTTGTCTATTCCTTTAGCCAAGGCTGGATCACTTTCCTGTGCCAAACCCGTGTGTGTTTGGGGTCCCCAGCTGTCCCAGACCCAAAGGGTACAGAATCAGCCAGATGGTCTCAGCACTTGGGAGGTAGAAGCAGGTGGATATCTGTGGATTTGAGGCCAGCCACAGAGTGAGTTCCAGGACAGCCAAAGCTACATAGAGAAACCCGGTCTTGAAGAACAAAAAGCAAAACAAAAAAGGGGGTCACAGAATCAAAGACCTAGTGGGGGAGTCACTCATTCGTCACCCTCACCCCTGGTCTCTGTGCTTTGCTGTGTGGCACTGGGAATGCCATCCTCTAGCCTGTCTCTCCCTGGAAAAAATGTATTTGTCTCATTATGTCTGTTCTAGTTAGGTGTCTACTGCTGTGATAAACACCGTGACCAAAAGTAAGTTGGGGAGGAAAAGGTTTATTTGGCTTGTACTTGTGGATCACCATCCATCACTGAGAGAGGCCAAGGAAGGAATTCAAGCAGGGCAGGAACCTGGAGACAGGAACTGAAGCAGAGGCCCTGGAGGAATGTTGCGTACTGGGTTGTTTCCCATGGCTTGCTCAATCTGCTTTCTCAGGACCACCTGCCCAGGAATGGCATTGTCTACCGGGAGCTGGGCCTTTCCACAGCAACCGTCAATCAAGAAGGAGTCCCACAAACAATCTGATGAGAGCATTTTCTCATTTGAGGTTCTCTCTTGCCAGAAGTTGACAAAAACTAGGACAATGGCCATGTTTTTATAAATTCGAAATCTAGGAAAATAATCCATAATCTTACTACTTTACAAAACCATCATCAGGATCTGGGTTTATCACCTACCAGGCTTTCATTGTTTGGTTAAGAGTGTGCAAGCATGTGGGGGTGGGGGAATTAAACAAGATCCAAGGTCCATTGTCAGGTCCAAAGGAAGCTCCATTTCCCCAAATTCCGAAAGGCAGAAGAGACAAAGTGCTGTGGTGCCTCTTAGCATATCAAAGTGCATGCTGGCCTCCAGGCCCCCTCTGTAGCACAAGCCCCTGTTACACGTTTCAAAATGTTCATGCTAGCATCCTAGCTCTTCTCACCTCCTCCCTTACTCTAAACTCCCCGCAGCTCAGGAGCTTACCCCACCCTCCAGCTACTCATTCTCCTTATAACCCTGCTATTTCTCAATATCCCTCTCGGCTCTCCCACGCTCTCCCTCTCTCTATACTTCTTGCTCTTTCCCTGCTCTGCTCCTGCTTCTGCCCTGGCCAGGTCCAGGCTGCTCGCCATGTTCAGCCTACTACTTTCTCTCTCTGCTCTGGTCTCTCCCAGATGCCTCTGGCTCTTCTCTCTTTCACTTCTACAATAAAAAACCTTCCCCTTGAGCCGGGCAGTGGTGGCGCATGCCTTTAATCCCAGCACTCGGGAGGCAGAGCCAGGTGGATCTCTGTGAGTTCAAGGCCAGCCTGGGCTACAGAGTGAGTTCCAGGAAAGGCGCAAAGCTACAGAGAGAAACCCTGTCTCGAAAAAAAAACCTTCCCCTTAACAATACCATGGTGCAGGCAAGTCAGTTTATACAATCAATATATACAAATATCTGATCCTTTTTCTTTTCCCATGATTATCAAGTTTTGCATTTTTGCTACCATCTTTCCAACATAGACTTCCAATGGCTACATGTGCACAAGCAGTGTATTTCTCATGTTTAAATAAGTGTCCCCACCATGGAACACTAGGTTTCCAGAGATTTACTAATTATAAACAAGACTTCACTGAAGTGAAGTACTGAGTGGGGAGATGTCTTTTGTTACTGTTATTTCCTTAGAAGAGCTTCCTAGAAGTCAGCTCCTATTTTCCTCCTTGTTAGAGAAATGCACGTGCCAACTGACAAACTAATCCCATAGCGTATAAGACTCCTCTCAGGAGACCTGGGTTTGGTCCTGATGTGGCTGTTAGTGATTAGGTCTAAGAACACTGACGAGTCACCCCACTCCTCAGAGACTTGACTTCCTGAGGTATTAGTTAGGAGACAGGTACGACAGCACCCCTCCCCCAGCCCCCAGGACCTGCCTGAGGTATCTGAGTGCCAGCCCAGATTCTCTTTCCACTATACCACGGGGTTTCCTGTCTGAGGCACCCGATCTCGCATCCAGTCTCCCTTCTTCTTTGCTTTTCATATCAGCTGTCTGGGAAAATGACCCAGTCAAAGCCCACTACGCTAGTGGACTACACTAATGTAAGCATGGACCTGCAAATCAAGTCAATGGTATACAAAACCTAGTGGTAGAACGGGCTGTTCCTCCTCCGGTAGCATCCTCGCTGCTTCTTCCTTCATCCAGGTCAGCTCTGCATTTCCACGAGCTTCCATATGTCTGCAAGAGGTGGCCATAACAAACATACCCAGGCCTTCACTTGGGAACTTCCCAGAATTCAACATGCAAGGAGGGAAGCTGCCTGTATCTCTTCTCATGGTTATGTGCCCCATAGCTCTGTGCCTTGCTGTGGTCCTCAGGGACAGTAAAGCAGCCCTAGTCATATCCCTGATAAACCCAACAGATAAAACCCCCAGACTTTCCCCCAGAACACCTCAGTGCAAAGGGAAGTAAACATCAAGTGCCTCCTTTTGTACTTTACACAAATGTTGGCCATTTAATCTGGCTTCTTTAAATGGGGTGGGGGGGGGATAGCTGGGTTCAGTTCCCAACACTCACATCCTCAGCTCACAACTGCCTATAACTCTAGCTTCAGGAGATCCAGTGTCCTCTTCTGGCCTCTCTGGATACCCGCACATACCCATATAAACACATACATACATACACACACACACACACACACACACACACACACACACACACACACAATTTAAAAGAAAAAAATCAAGAAATCTAAAAACTGACAAGCACCCAAGCCAGGAACCAAGAAAGTCAATGCAGGTTCCCTCAGGACCTGAAGGAGCTAGTACAATCCCAACAGAGGCCAAAAGGCTGGAAAGAGCCAGTGAGGACTGAGATACACATGACTCTGGAATCCCCCATGCCCTGAGCTGTGGATGCAGGCAGCTGCATTCAGTCAGGAAGGAGTGGCTAAACCTCACTTCAACAGACAAACATAGCATTGTGGTACCCATGGGCCTTAGGGGGAAAGCCAGGCTCTCTGTACTCTGGACGTGAATAGCCCTGCATATTAAATCAGACAAGCGCATCCCCTAGGGCTCCAAACTTGTCTCCCAGGACTCTCTGAGAGCAACATCATCATGGGGTGTAAACAATCGTCCCTCTCACTGGAACTGGAGGAAACAGAAGCGTTTGCAAACAAACCGAGCAGCATCTCCCTTCTCTATTTTTATGGCTACTGCTCTTTTCTCCTCTAATGCCCTAGCTCTAAGGAGAAAGAGGTACAGAGCAGAGGAGTACAACTTATTTTCTACCACCCAGTTATTCATTTTCATGTAGGAGATGAGCAGAGTTCCCTCCAAATAACCAGCAATCCAAACAAGAGTGCTGTATACATGGCTTCAGTGAGAACCACTCTGCAGGCATTCAACTCTGTCACGTGTGTGTTCACACTCTCCAGTGCACACTTCTCTCCCCCACCACCCCTATTTGCCCCCCACCTCACATGCATGCTCTCTCCTCTCTGTTCTTTCCTACCTGCTCCAAGCCCTGACGAGCTGGGATGCAACAGCCTATGTTCCCTAAGGAATGTTCACACCAATGGATAGCATTGCCACAGCATTAACGGGACTCAAAGAGGGAAAAAAAAAGTCATAATAATCAGCAAAATAGTAACGACCCTTCAGCTGAGGCTGTGTGCTCTCGGTTGTTAAGCCTCTCCCCTCAGATGAAGGGAAGGGGGTATGGAGTGAGAAGACTGAAGATGGAAGCCATGCTTTCCTGGAGTCTCCCAGGATGCAGGCAGGAGGTAGGAATGAAGTGACTGTGAAGTCCAATTCCCCTCAGCCTGGGTCCCAGGACCTGGCTGCCAAATATGCTCGCAGGTTCTTGGCAGGATCAAGAGGCCTGGCACTAGCTGGGCAGCAGTGGCACATACCTTTATTCCCAGCACTTGGGAGGCAGAGACAGGCAACTCTCTGGTCTACAGAGGGAGTTCCAGAACAGCCAGGGCTCCACAGAGAAATCCTATCACAGAAAACAAAAACAACAACAACAGAGGCCTGGCAATGAGCTGCGGAGACAGCCAAGTTAGGCACTCGCTGTGCAAGCATGACAGCCCAAGTTCGATCCTCAGAACCCACTTCAACAGCCACAGACCATGGTGCGCCTGTAATCCCATCACTGGGGAGGTGGAGACAGGCAGATCTCTGGGGCCCACTGCCCACCAGCCTAGCCTACGGAGAGCACCAGGTCAAGTGAGAGACCCTGCCTCAAAAACACAAAGTGGACAAAAGTGTGAAAATTGCGCTCTGACTTCCTTATGCACTCTGGGGGTGAGGTGGAGCTGGTACCTGCCCTTCTGCATGTAAAGTCCCTTTGTTTCTCTGCTTCTCTCTCTACAGTGACTAGAAAGCCCAATCCTTCCAGGGTTGCTAAGGATTCCCAACATGGCAGCAGCCTTCCTTGGGTGCCATCGCTACCTAAAGTCCTGTGGTGCTCAGGGAAAGTGGGAAAATCTATTTTTGTGCTCACTCCCAATATCTCAGGGTGAATTTAGGAAACTCTCCACAACACATTTCCTCCTGATTAATAATAGAGTCCTTGCTAATAAACTGAGAGGGCTATGCCTAGACCTTGTGAAACCTCTACTAATTAGTTCTGAGACACCAACACCCCAATGTGTACACTCCCTATCACCCTATTCCTTGGAGAAAGTGAAACACTCATGAATGGATTAATCTTGCATGAAGGCAGAACCCCAATTGTCTCTTAAAGGTCCCACATGGTCCCACTTCTTACACTCTTATTATGGAGATTAAATTTCAACGTGAGTTCCCAAGAGGGTGCTAAACCACAGTGAAGCTTGGCGCAGTGGCACAGGCCAGACCGAGCCCCTCCACAGCACCCGCTCTTCCCCATTCTCCACCCCTACCCTGCCCCACACGGAGCATTGAAATGTTTCAGGATGAATTCATTCTTGTAGGGCTTTCACACTCAGTAAGTCAGCCATCTGGGCTCCTCTCAACCCGGTTCCTTCCAACACTCCTGCAAGCGGTCTCCCTTGCTGACCTCAGAGATCTGCCACTTGCTACCATCACTAATGGGAACCTGAGGAGAGAAAGACAGTAGCCGTGTGTGTGTGTGTGTGTGTGTGTGTGTGTGTGTGTGTGTGTAAATTAGTGTTATTTTATTATATCTAGTATAAAATATTTTATATATACACACTTTTTTTAAAATTTTGGACATTCTTTAAAATTTCATGATTAGCATATGACATGAATACCTAAGAGACACAGAGTGGTGATTTGACACAGGTCTGTCTACCTATGTGCTGATCCAATCAGGGTAACCCGAATTTCCATTGCTTCAACTCTCATCCATTCTGTATGTGGGGAACCTTCAAACTCTTCACTTCTGCCCATTTTGACAAAGCCGGACATTCTCAATCCACTGTGTCCTGGGTCGTGGGAACCGTGCAGAGAGAGAGCTCAGCAGAGCTGGACAGTTAGTTCCTCAGGATGACACTACTCATAGGACTTTTTCTTTCTTAAATGTGTGTATTTCTTTTTATTATTTATTCATTCGGTTTTTTAAATGTGTATGAGTGTTTGTCTATATGTATGTATGTGTACCACGTGTATACAGTGCCTGCAAGGCCAGAAGGCATCAGATACTCTGGAAGAGGAGGTACAGGTGGATGCAAGCTACCATGTAGGTGCTAGGAACTAGGTCTTCCAAAAGAGCATCTTAACTGTGGAGCCATCTATACAGCCCCTCATGTATATATTTATTCATTTATTTAGAGACAGGTCTCAGCATGTAGACCAGCAGTTTTCAGTCTGTGGATTGTGACCCCTGGAGGGGCAAGGCACAAATAACCTTTTCACAGGGGTCATCTAAGACTATCAAAAAAACATGGATATATATATTATATTTATATATTACAATTCATAACAGTAACAAAATTACAGATATGAAGTAGCAACGAAATAATTTTATGGTTGGGGGTCACCACAACATGAGGAACTGTATTAAAGGGTCACAGCATTAGGAAGGCTGAGAATCGCTGCTGTAGACCAAGCTGGCTTTGACCCTCTTGCCTCAGCCTCCCAAATACTACAATTACACGCAAGCACTACCGGGCCCAACTCAGACCTTTCTTTTAAATTATTTAAGTCCTGCCCTCTCTTCTTAGTCGAGTGGAAACCAAAACTCATCCCAAGCCCTAACAAGTAGGCTCAGCCATCCGTCCTCTGTACTCCAGTTAAAGAGATAAACAGTGGTGAAAAGCAGAGAAAGGGGGTCCAGGGGCTGGAGAGAGGTCAGTGGGTGAGAGCACTGGCTGTCCTTGCAAAGGGTTCGGTTCCCAGCACTCACACAGGGGTTCACGGCCACCTGGTAACTCCAGTTCTAGGGGCTCCAATGCCCTCTTCTGACTTCTGTGGGTACCAGGTGCACACTTAGTATACATACATACATACATACATATACATACATAAACAAACACACACACGTAGGCACACCCTCATACACATAAAATAAAAATAAGTAAACCATTTGAGAGAGAGAGAGATGATCTATTCAATGTGGCCACATGAGGAAGAGGAACAATCTAGTGACAGCCACCCACCCCTGCCAATCTATCTTCCAGGTTCTGATATGAGGTTTAGATTTAAATACAAAGCAAGAGGCATGCATAACTAAGCAGTCCTGGCCAGGGGTGGTCATGCCCACCACTAACAAGCCATTGTCTGGCTCCAGGGGTTTCTCTTGTAAGGTGGTCGGACAGGTTTTCACAACGGTGTGAACTCTCTTCCTGGAAGCCAAGTTCCCACTCTGGCTGGCACTAGACATCAGCCTTTTCCATCTTCCAACATGAATTCCTGGAGAAATTCTGATTCTTTGAGGGCCATTGCTTGAGTACGCAGAGAGCTGAATGCATAAGTGTCTTTAGATTATCCCCCAGGACAATTACACTAGAGGACTTGCTTTGTATGCTCAAAGCCCTGGGTTTCATCCTCAGCACAGTATATATGTGTGTGTGTCTATGTGTGCGTACACAAAAACATATATAGCACCTTATATTTAGTAATAAGTGGTCTCATTGGATCTCACATACATTGTTTCTTTTCACTGTTTTGCTATTGTCAATTAGAAAAACAATGCAACAGTGTACTTCATAAAGTATAAAGACACAGGTTGAGAACCACTACTCTGTCCAAACACTATAGGTAACCATAGAAATGACAGCCAGGAGACAGCACCAGACAGAAGCAGAGAGAACTGGGAAGTGGGGAGAGACTGCACTTTCCAGGTGGCTGAACCCATAATGTGTGGAGCAGGAAGCTGCAGACAGCTTTTGTCTACCACGTTGGAAACAGTGGAGGCTGGTGTGAGGAGAGAAGGATGACAGTGTTGACACACACAGAGAAACAAAATTAACTCTAGGAATGTACAGTCCAGGTACCCAAGATCAGCTCTTGGGTTCCATGAGATGCCCCACATCCCTGTCACAAGTGATGGACGTGATAACTTCTATGCCTTCTGCTGATCACACGCCTGTGAAGTTACCATAGCGCTCCCTCAGTATCTTCAGCATGGGTTTACTGTCCTGGAGAATACCAAAATCTCCAGGTGCTCAAATCCCTTTTGTAAAAGGAAACATCGTTTGCACAGAACCTCCACATATTACCTGTGCACTGTGAATCCCATCGCGATGTAAGCTCTGTGTAAGCTGCATTGGCATACACTGTCCTTGGGGATAAGGACAAGAAAAGGTTTGTGTATGTTCCGTACAGATGGAGTTTCTTTTTAGGGATAGCTCCCACCTATAATGTATTGATCTGAGCATGTAGAATCCATAGACCTTTAAGGCTGACCGTACTGAGTTTGTAGCAAATACAAAATGAAAAGCCTGGCTTAGATATCTTCCCTTTGGGGGAAGAAGGGAGGGAGAAGGGAGGGAGGAGGGAGGGAGGGAGGGAGGGAAGGAGGGAGGAGAGAGGGAGGGAGGGAGGGAGGGAAGGAAACTTGTAAATGTTATTTTCTGAATCTGGCAGAAAATACAAAAAAACATTTCAAAAGCACCATTTGGGGCTTGGTAGAATACTTGCCTGGCATTGCACAAAGACCTGTGTTCTATCCCATGTGATGCATAAAATCAGGCATGGCAGTGCATGTCTGTAATCCTAGTACAGGAGGTAGAGACAAGAGATCAGAAGTTCAAAGTCATTCGCAGCTACATGACGAGTTCAAGTCCAACCTGGGGCACACAAGAGGGGGGTCTCAAAAAGAAATGTTTTTAATTGAAAATAAGAACCATTCAATCTAAGCATGGATGGTGACTAACACCTGGAATCTCAGTAGGCTGAAGCAGGAGGAATTGCACCAAGTTCAAGGCCAGCCTGGACTACAAGGTGAGACACTGTCTCAACTCCTACCCATTCCCACGGAAAAGCTTTTTTTTTTTTTTTTTTTTTTTACACACATACACACACACACACACACACACACACACACACACACATGCATTCCAGCTACAGAGTTGATCACATAAGAGACAAAAAGAAATGAATGTTTAAGCCGGGCGGTGGTGGCGCATGCCTTTAATCCCAGCACTTGGGAGGCAGAGGCAGGCGGATCTTTGTGAGTTCAAGGCCAGCCTGGTCTACAGAGCGAGATCCAGGAAAGGCGCAAAGCTACACAGAGAAACCCTGTCTCGAAAAACCAAAAAAAAAAAAAAAAAAGAAATGAATGTTTACTGAGCCAATATATATAACTGAGTAGGGACAACAGGCCAGGTCTTGACATAATCCTTCTCATTTTAAACGTCCCACATGGTAGTATCATTTGCTCCATTTCACTGATGAGATTAACTGAGGCTCAAGAACAATGGGTACTGGGTGGTGAGAAGGCTCAGGAGGTAAAATTACTTACTGAATTGGATCCTTAGAATTCAAGGTGGGAAGTAGAGACCCGACCCCCAACAGTTCTCCTCTGACCACCACGTGACGGTTGTGACACACACATACCCACACACAATAGTCATTTCCAAAGGGCTAGTGAGATGCCTCAGTGAATAAACGTGCACACTGCACAAGCCTAGAGACCCGAGTCCAATCCCCAGAACCCACTTAACAAGTAGAAAGGGGGCCAACTCCAAGTTGCCCTCAGACCTGCACATACACACTATAATAACAATTTTTTTGAATTTTCAGAAATAACTTTTAAAGTGAATACCTCCCCCAAAGTCACACAGTAGTGGCCCACCAATAGTTCCCGTAACTAGCTACTTTAACCATACACAACATTTTATATGACAAGGCTCCTTCCTAGGTCACAGCCAGCAAATGTCTCACAATATGCCACATATTAAGCATGCTTTTTTATTTCCTGTTGCATGTCATTCTCCCAGCTCAGGTATCAAAATGCCCAACTTCTTCATTTACTTTCTCCTTCCAAGATAAACTACAGAATTATCCATCTCCAAAGCCCGACACACCCAGTAAACGATCGTTCAAGTGCACCTCATATCAGTTAGATACAATAAGCCTCCTCACACTCGGGCTTTCCTCACCATACACAGAGTCATTTCTCTCATTTACATAATGCCCAAGGGCTTCCTCAATTCTACACCAAACTGGTGGACCAAAAACAATTTCCTGCTGCATGCAGGGACAGGAACCCGGAGAATACAATCACTTCTTTTCTGCCGTGTTAAGATAGGAAGAGGTCCAAAACAAACTCCAAGGAAGAACTGGAAATTCAGGGGCTGCTAGGATTTCAGAATGGCTCCCTTCAAGTCCAAGTCCACCCTTGACATTATCTGCAGCCCGTATGATCACTGGTGTGGCAACAATGGCCTGAGCCCGGCAGCTCACCTCTATCCCAGCAGCCCTCCTCATGTTAAAGTGACCACTGCTACCAGGAAACGGTGGATGGATTGCTCCAGGTCCTTCACTAATGACACCAAATGCCAAAGGAGTTGAGAGGCAAGATTCGTGCACAGGAAGATCAGAGCTCAAGGAAAGCCTCCAGCTTTACTCACTGCCCCAGGGAAGCCTTCCATTCCCATGGGTCTTCACAGCCACCTCCAACCATGAGGACAGAGAGCATGACAGCAAGTGTCATCACATTCCACACAAGGCAGCAGGTATTTTTGGCACTGTCCTGCACGATAATTACTCACGGAGGGAGGTCCCCCTCTGTTTCCAAAGGTGGAGTGCTTTAATAACTCCCGTGTCTAGCTGGTCCAGTATTGCAACCATGAGCTAGGTAGAAATTGTTCATCTCGGTTACCACCCAGGAATCTGTATTTTGAAGGGCTCCCCAGATAATACCAATGAACGGTAAAGTTAGAAGAGGGTACAGAATACCACACAGGGCACAAAAAAATGTCATGTTTATAGATGCATCCTATTCCTAATCTGTGATTCCTGAGGTCACATGGTCACACAATGAAAAGGCGCTCCGCATTCATTGGCCATTCATTGCAGCCTGTCTGCTAGATGACTGGGTATCTGGCCCTGTCCAGGGGGTAAAGAGTTACTCAGAGAGAAAGACAGACAAAAGCTCGGCCCTCAGAGAGCTGCCCTCCGGCAGAGGGACAAAGAGCAGTTAAGATGACACCCATGAGGCTCGCCAGCTGTAAGAGTGTCGCCAAGAACAGAAAGGAGACACCAGAGATAGAGATGGACCCAGAGGCGGAAGATGGAAGAGGAGGCCAGAAACGTCACTCCCTCAAAACATAGATCTGTAGACAAAGAGCCATTCAAAGGCAGGGGAGAGAGTAATCCAGCCATTCAAAGGTAAGATAGACAGTAGTCCAGCCATTCAAAGGCAGGGGAGAGAGCCATCTGGACAACCATCCAGAGCCAGTGCAAAGACCCTGGGAGTCAAATAAGTGGCTGGGGAATTCCAGGAACATAACAGAGGCCTAAGTACTGGTGGGTGGTGCATCCAAGATTGAGCCCAATTGCTCAAGGAGTAAGAGGCAAAGTGGAGGCAGGACAACAGGAATCTAAGTCCCCCCTAAGCGTGAATGTTAGTCCAGCTTCCAGGAGGACCACTCAAGTGCCTGCCATTTGCAGGTACTATTTACTTATGTGCAGACTCCTACACATTCACCTTTCCCATGGTACAGAGAACAGACCGGGTCTCTGCAGGCAGCCAGACGGCTTACTGCCTCACCTCAGGAGAGAGGGCTGCAGCAAGAGGGTACTGCTCTGGCAGGTTCTGACTGACCATGGCTAGCTAGGAAGTGGTACTGGCCTGAGTGGTGTGTGGGAGGCCAGCTTCCACCTTTTACAGGGTTCCTATGAGGAGAAGAGAGGAATAAAGAATCTGTAGATAGAAAGATAGCAGAGATGAGACAGGCAGAAACACAGGACAGCTTCGGGAGGACCTGGATCAAAATCCACCGGCCCCTTCTGTCTCTTCAAAAGGGATTTTTATAACAATGCCAAGGGGCGGGGCAAAAGACCTCCCCCTTGCTAGATCAAAGCATACCACCACACAGCCCATGTGCAGACCCTTCCACACACCCTAGTAATCACGCACGTGGTCAAATCATCCCCTTATGCAGCCCGGCTGGGTAAAGCAAGCTTAGATTTTTTTTTTTCTCACTAGGAAACCTCTGTGGGTCTCCACAGTGGTGCTAGCCTGTCTGGACTAAACAGTGTGAACCAAACTCTACTAGCAACCTCCAGGCACCTATAGTCCAGGGCCTTGCTGGGGAGCAGCTCAGAAGGAAACTGACAAAATGCTGTATTATGTCAAATGGAATGAGAATACGCCCCCTGACCAGCTCTCAATTTGTGCATTTATGCTACAAATACACTCATGTGTACTAAATGGCAGCGCCTCAAGATGACTCATTCCATGCCTGTGTAAGATGGGAAACAACCTAAATGTTGAATAACAGGGAACAGATCAAATACACTTTAATTTCACCCATACAATGAAATCCTATATAGCCCCAAACATGACAAAGGATATATTCACATTCTAAATATATGTATGTGTGTGTGCATGGAGTGTATATATTTGTGTACAACATAAATATATTACATATACATACAGATGCATTCAGTTTTCCTTATCTGCAGGTAATTGGTTCCTGAATATCCCCCATGGGTACGCAAAGGCTCATGGAGGCTCAAATCCCTTACTTAAAAGGGCTTAGCCTTTGTGTGTAACCTACACATCCTCCTGGCTTTCTACCATCTCTAGCTTGCCTTGGGTAGCTAACAGGATAGAAATACAGTATGCAGTGGTCTTACCGTACTGTTGAGCAAGTGATGACAAGAAAAACATCTGTATTTGTTCAGTACAGGGACAATTTCTTTTGGGTTTCGAGTATTTTTTGATTCATGGTTGGTTGAATTCACAAATGCAGAACCCACAAACATGGAGGGCCAACTGAATATGATACACTAAAATTTTACATAATATGAAATGTTTTTAATATACATACAGGCTAACACTGTCAGGATAGAAAGTGGCTTTTCAGGAGTATGAATGACTTTACCAATCACCCAAAATGGGACATGAAAATTCTTACATGTATATTTACTACTATAGCCAGAAAAAAAGCTTGAATAGAAGACATTGAAAAAAGTAGTAAGGTTGATTACCTCAGAATGGGGTGCCCTTACTCTGCATTGTGTACATTTACAGTGTTTTAAATTTGTAGCATGTAGATATATAACCTATTCAAACTAACTAAATACAATTTGAATTTTAAACAAACGCATTCAAATTGCTTCTAGAAAGTACAAAGGTTCACAGCACTGATAGCCTAGAAGGGTACACAGGGGAAGGGGTGGGGCTGAGAAGCAGAAGAACAAGATTCAGGAGATGCCAACAGATGATCAGTTTTGAAGGCTACACAATTCTTAATCCAGCTCCAGGAACAATAGTGCTCCTGACAAGCTTGAGCGTGTGAACCA
>CABHPP010001335.1:0-12183 GCA_902168425.1 Peromyscus attwateri
TGGAGTCCAAGCTTGGGAAGACAATCGTCATTACCAAGACAACCCCACAGTCTGAAATGGGAGGCTACTACTGCAATGTCTGTGACTGTGTGGTGAAGGACTCCATCAACTTCTTGGACCACATTAATGGAAAGAAACAACAGCGAAACCTGGGTATGTCTATGCGTGTGGAACGCTCCACTCTGGATCAGGTAAAGAAATGTTTTGAGGTCAACAAGAAGAAGATGGAAGAGAAGCAGAAAGATTATGACTTTGAGGAAAGGATGAAGGAACTCAGAGAAGAGGAGGAAAAGGCTAAAGCATACAAGAAAGAGAAGCAGAAGGGGAAGAAAAGGAGGGCTGAGGAGTACTTGACGTTTGAGGAGGATGACGAGATGGCAGCTGTGATGGGCTTCTCTGGCTTTGGCTCTGCCAAGAAGAGTTACTGAGGCATTCTCTTGGGCCTAACTTTGGCCTATACTGGACCTAACTTTGAGTGTGTGTTGAGGTGGGGTGGGGTGTCATTTCTTTTTTGGGTACTGGAGAAAGTCCTTAAGAGTGTTAATAATGGGTAGGGCTGGAGGGTGGGTTTTTGTGGTTTCCCTCTACGTTGGGAGAGGGCACAGGATGTAGAGGTGATGCTGTGGCAGATTCTGTCAGCCTCAGTATATTCCTGGAGTCACAGAACCTCTGCCCATCTGTGTTCCCAATAAAGAAAGACCCCCCTCTTTGAGGCTGCTTTCCCTTTTTTGGTTTTTTCGAGACAGGGTTTGTCTGTGTAGCTTTGCGCCTTTCCTGGAACTCACTTGGTAGTCTAGGTTGGCCTTGAACTCACAGAGATCTGCCTGGCTCTGCCTCCCGAGTGCTGGGATTAAAGGCGTGCACTGCCACCACCGCCCAGCTACTTAACATTTCTAATATAAGTATTTTATTCATCATATCTTTATCTCTCATCACTGCCCTGGTGTCTGCTCGACACCCTGGCACAGCAGCTGAGTCAGCTGGCCAAGGCAGGCTCCTTCAGATTTGTGGGGCCAATCAATGTGCAGTTAACGCCCTAAGCATGTGAGGCTCATACTCCCGGGTTCTATTTCTTTCCCAATTTTCCAGTAAGATGAAGAAGAAAGTAAGTTTAGCTGTGATGGTTAGAGTCGTGGTTGTCAACCTTACTGCACATAGAATCAGAACAAGTTGCTGGGGGTCCAACTCCTGTGAGGACTCCCTTGAGACCATTTAAAGTCAGAAGACCCACCCTAGATCCGGGTGGCATGCCTCCCAGTGGGCAGCCTTCAAAAGAGGTGGGAGGAAGCTTCGGCTTTTTGCCTGCTTGCTCCTCACTGCCAAGTTCTCTCCTCTGGGTGCTGGCACATCCCCCGCCCCCCCCAGTATCCAAACCGATGTAAGTGGCATTTCACATCATAGACTGACCACAGATTTTTAATGGGGATTCTCCAGGAGTCAGGCACCCAGTTGCGAGAGCCAGAGACACCCGAGCCTTAGGAACTGAGCTACTGGATACTTCAAGCCTTTTAAGATTGAGAAAAGCCCTGTAGGCTACTGGACCACATCTTGTGAGCCCATCTCAAAGTCAATCAGCTCTGTTGCGTTGCTTTAGAGTACACCTAACAGTGTTATAGGATGGGTTCTAGAAAATCCAAATTCTAAGGCCTGGGACTCTAGGAGGTATGGCACATGGGGCAAACTCATCTTGACTCCCATAGATTCAGACTTCCCACAGTGGTAGCAGGAGGACACTAGAAGTCCAGGGTATGAATATAGTTGTGATCCATCTCAGAAGATGAGGGCAAGTTAAATGGGCTCTGTTCCAGTTCCTGCCTCAGCTCCTCTCTGCCATGGACTGAGATTGGGGCTGCCTAAAGCCAAGTAAACCTGTTCCCTCCCAGAGCTGCTTGTGTTGAGGTTCTTTCTACAGTGTTAGGCTGCTCTTCTAAAGTGGGTCTCTATTTTAACTCTCCCTTCCAGAGCTTTCTGTCCATCCTAATTCATACAAGTACCCATTGCACATTAGGCACCTTGACCTAGCACATCCCATCTTCTCCCATCTCCCATCCCAGTCAGGCTGTTCTTTTCTCGACTCTCATGGGATTGACAAAACTCAAGTCTAGAAGCCCCCAGTGGGAAGCCTTGTTTGCATCACGTGACTGTCTCTTTAGTTCCACTTGATTTCTTGCATATACTTTCCCCTCTTCAGGGCTGAAACTTCAGTAGGATGCTGAGATCCAGTGAGACCCCAGACTATAAATCCAGATCTAGTGCCTTCAGACACTTCAGGGATGAATAGGTTCTGACACATCCGCACCTGCTCTATCTACAGCTGTACAGGTGTGCAAACCCGATATGTGCCCAATAAGTGCCACATTTTCTCTATTCATTCCTGATGGGTACCCAGAATGGGTTTTCCCCACCACCACCCAGATTAGCTACTGAGGAGGTGCTGCAGCCAAGCCCAGGCTCATTGCCTCTGGTCGGTGCTGTCCCAAAAATGCAAGTCATCCAACTCAATACTTGCTGTTAAGTTCCCAATGCTGAAGGGAAACCAGTTTCAACACATCCATTCCTGGCCCATACATGTCATGAACATGAGCATACCATGTAATAGGTTAAGTGCTGACCCAAAGGAATTCATTCCTTAATTATTAGCTCCCTAGCTGAGAAGGTCACTCCCGGCCCCAGACATTTATGTTATGGGAACAGCCAAAGAAATAAGAGGCATCTGACAATGCTTCAGAACCATTACCCCCTTCTACCTGAAGAGGCTGAAATGGCCACATCCTGTGAGCATCTCTACTGACATGGACCAGCTATAGCATCTGGAACCTTCTGAGCAGAGGTGAGGGCTAGCACCTGGTCACCCGCCATCAGCAGAGGATTCATGTTTACCCCCGGGTGTGTACACCTAATCACAAGTCGAGGACAAAAGGAAACAAGGTGGGGGTGTGCCTTTAGAGAATGAGGTTGCTCCTCCTTAGGATGTGCTCCCAAACGAGACCTTTTGGATGCCAAGAAATTCACTCAGTCCTTGTCACTGGGGGATTTCCTTGGGGCATTAGAGAGAACAATGTTTAAGTTCTGAGGTCCATGGGGATGGGATTCAAAGACCCAAGATTCTCTTCCCACCATGAAAGGGGCTTAATGCAGGGGAAAGATGGCTCTTTGGATTCCAGAATCTAAGGAATCCTTGGAGACCCAGCTCCAGCCTATCCTCGATTAAGTCCCAGAGCTAGTCTTAGTGATGCTGTCCTTTTGGAGTTGAGGGCTCAAAGTGGCTCATGGAGGCTGCACCCTTTCAGAATGCTTGAGTTCATTCTGCATGGGCTTAAACTTATGTTCTCTCATAGGAGATGCCTGTCCTCACCCTTACTCCCTGTTACACCTGGATTCAAGAGAGGAGACCCTAAGAAGCAAGAGTTCACATTCCAAGCCTGCCACACTTACTTAAAATAATCAAAATCCCACATAGAGCTTGAGAGTCGAGAGCAGGTCTTGAACAGTAAATGAAGGACCCAGGAGAGAATCACAAATGTTCAAGAATAAAGACATAGCTGCAGGGTGAGGTTTAGCATCCCGGGAAGACACTTCATGAAGCTGGAAAGCTGAGGCTGACCAACATCATTTTGTTTCCCTAAGAGGTACTGAATCAGCATCAGAGGACGTGTTTCCTGCTGGGAAAGATCAGTACTGTTCATGTACTGTGACAGAGCCTCAGGTCATCAGGCCTAGGACTCAGAGCTGATGGCCTCTGCCTCTAGAGAGTGGAGATTAAAGGCAAGTCATCCGGGGCTTCAGTATCCCCAGCTACATACTGAGCAAGAGAATGGAAACCCCACGGGCATCAACATGGGCTCCTCTCTGCAACTCAAGAGGAGAATCGGGGATCTGGAGACTATCTCAGGAGAGAGCATGGTTGAGAGAAGTACTTCAAACACTTAACAAGGTAGCTTGAAGTTCAAGGTCCTAGAGTGGGGGCAGGGGACTTCATCTTATGGGATCAGCCAAAGAAAAGGGATAAGATTGGACAAGCATGAAGGATGGTTTAGAGCCATTAACTCCTTCCACTTGAAGAGGCTGAAATGGCCACACCTGTATCTCTGGTGAGAGGAACCAGCTGCAGCAGTTTGAGCCTCCATTGCAAAGGAGATGCCCAGCACCGGACCCCCAGCCAGCACAAGGATTCCCCCTCAGCTCGGGACCTTCTGAGCCCAGTCTCTTTGGCTAAGTCAGTAGAGCACCTATGGACATAGATCTGGAAAGTGTCCTTGTGTTGGGGGGCGATTGTAAGGTCAGATCAGTCTGCCATACACACTCCAGCTAAGGAGACCCCCAATCTTCCCACCCAGCCCCTCTTCCCATCCATTCATGTTCTTATAGCATCATGTATGAAACCCATGGAGTATCATGGTACAGAATTTCATCCCAGTGACAAGACATGGAGCAGGGAATCATGGGTCTCTTCAGAGCTCCCAGAAGGGCAAGGGGAGGTTCTGTCAATTTAGGACAGCTATCCACAGCGCCCTCTTTTCCAACACCCCCCTTTTTCCCTTCCTAGTCCTTGGCTGTCAGAAGCACCAGCATCCAAGGAGAGTTTTACCAACAGACAAGGTTTTCCCTCCCAGCTGCCTCTATTTGGATTTCAGGTACTCCCAGGTTACACACCTCCCCCACATATACTTCTGTGTGAATTGCTCAGATGATTGAGGTACAGACTGACATGTAGGACCCTGTTCTGCCCCAGAGGAGAACAGAGCATCCAACATCTGAGACCCACTAAATCGAGACAGCCTACTCTAGGCCAGTGTCTCCATACTTGTCAGCTGTAAAGAACAGGGTCCAAAACATGGGCGTATGGGAGGGTACCACCTAACTGCTTAGTGAGAGGAAGTGGTGGTTAGAGATAAATGGCCTGGCCTTCACAAGACCTGGATAAATGCTTCATTGGGCTATCCAAACTATTTTTGGGGAGCATACAAGCCCAATTATGAGGTCTAGGATTATCAAGCTCTGCTAGATCTGAGGTTGAGCCTCAGATCTAGCAGACACACACACACACACACACACACACACACACACACACACACACACAGGCTAAATAATAGTTTCAAATAATATTAACCATCCCAAGGGGGCTCAGCAGCCCCTCCTGGGTTCCTGGTGGTCCGTCTCATTCATTGGGACAAACAGCAACTAACACAGGAAACCAAGAGCTCGCGTGTAATCCCTTTCTCCATCTTCCAGAGTGGCGGTTCTCAACCTCCCTAACTCTGGGACCCTTTAATGCAGTTCTTCATGTTGTGGTGACCCCCAACCATAACATGATTGTCGTGGTTACTTCATTACTATAGTTCTGCTGCCGTTATGAATCGTCATGTAAATATCTGTGTTTTCTGACGGTCTTCGGTGACACCTGTGAAAGGGTCGATTGACCCCTCCAAGGGGGGTCACAACCCACAGGTTGAGAACCACATCTCTAGATCCTTCTAGAATCTCTCTTTAGTGTTTGCCTTTCCCTGGATGGGGAGCCAGCCCCTTTGGGGCCAGTTCTGGTGCCTCAAGGTCCTGAATTAATTCCTGAACCAGTGTGGCTGCCCCCCTACACCCCTCACCCCACCCCCCCCGGACCACCCGGGGTTGTTTTTGTTTTTAATTCCTGAGGTCTTGTTGAAGAAGCCAACCTGGGGGGTTCCAGATGCCCCCCCACCCCCAATTTAAAATGCTAGGAGGAGAGGAAAAAGGGGGCAAGGGGTAGGGGGCAAGACCGGAAGGCAGGAGGGTAGGAAGGGCACAGTAAAGCTAAGGTGAGCAAGCTTATTAATGCACAGGGACACAAGGCCTGGGACAGAGAGCGGCCTTCTGGATATGTGGCAACCATACTTCCCAGACCAGCGTGGGGACATGGGATTCATAAAGGCATTCCATTTTCTTTTAATGCCTTTAAAACACCTTTCCGAGTTGAGCTGTCTCTGGAGGAGGTTATATTTAGTTGTGTGTTTTAATAATGGCAGTTCATGAAAAATAATAAAATCAAAGTCTATGAACCTGGGATCTGGGGAGCCGCCTGTGGCTGCCCTTTACTTGAAGGCTGAGCCCCCCTATCCTGTATCAAGAGTTCCCCCATGAAGACTGAGCCAGCCTATCCTGACAGGGTCTTGGGGTGTGGTCAAATCCCTCATTGTCACTCATTAAAGACACTTCAGTATGTTCAAATATGGGGCAGAGTCGACGACCAACTTTGAAACACAGTGACCCTGAGTTGTCCCCAGAATTGAAGGTATGTTTTAAATTTAAAATAATAATAATAATAGTACTTCACATGTAATGATTGCATTTTCTTAATCTCATGCATGTGTGTGGGTGTGCGTGTGCCATGGCACACATGGAGTTCAGAGGACGATCTCAGGGTTTGTCGTCCACCTTGTGTGAGAAGAGGTCCCCTTGACATTTGTTGTTTCCCTTCCAGGAGTTCTCTCCTGAGGCAATTGGCACGTGCTACTACTGTGCTTGGTTACAGATGGGTTCAGAGGATTCGAACTCGGGTCCTCAAGCTTCTGAAGCAAGTGCTCTGAGAACAAAGCCATCTTCCCAGCCTGATAGTTGTATTTATGTATAGGATACAGTGTAACCTTTGGATGATGTATTGTAGAAGCGGATAGTGGTTAAGATTTAATGAATGGTCAGGCTTGCACACAATGTGTTCTCATCACATCAGGGTAAATTCGCTGCCTGCTTGCCTTGGAGCAGAATTGAACCTCCTTCTCAGAGACTGTGCAGCTCACAGAACCTGGAATAGCTACTCTCTGCCCTTGAAGGAAAAATCCATCAACCCATGTATCCGTTCGTTTTCTTGTGGTGAGACAAAAGACCTGATGGGCACAACTTCAGGCAGGGAAGCAGGAAGAGTTTATTTAACATGCAGTTTGAGGGTACCATCCATCATGGTGGGGAAGCCATGGTGGCAGGACTGTGAAACAGCCGGCCTCAGCTCATCTGAGGTCAGGAAGCAGAGAGAGATGGATGCTGGGACCCCAGCCTCTGGGAAGATACTACCCATATTTGTGGGTCTCCCATCCTCAAGTAAGTCTTTCTGGCAATTAAACCATAGATACTCCCCATGTGTGTCTCCTAAATTCAGCCAAGTTGACAATCTTTGTCTTCTGTGTGCCCCCCTCCCAGCCCCCATGGCCTGGTGATGGCCTCCATGATCATCAGTGCTGACTTTGATTCTGTCTTAATTTCAGTATAGATAGATCCACATGTAGTCAACACTGTCATTAATTAAAAACAGCCAGTAGTTGTTTTGGTGTTTAAAAGAAAAAAATGAAAATGACAAATCACCACACAATATAGAAGATGCCTTCTTGGGGCTCGAGCAATGGTTTAGTGATTAAGGATGTTTGCTGATCTTGCAGAGGGCCATGTTTAGTTCCCAGCACCCACACCTGGTGACTCACAGGGTAAGCAGTGCTCTCTTCTGGCCTCTGGGGGTACTGCACTCACATTCTCCTGCACACATACAAATAATAATTATAAATAAATATGTTTTAAAAGATGTCTTCCGGGCTGGAGAGATGGCTCAGAGGTTAAGAGCACTGGCTGTTCTTCGAGAGGTCATGAGTTCAATTCCCAGCAACCACATGGTGGCTCGCAACCATCTACAATGAGATCTGGTGCCCTCTTCTGGCCTGAAGGGATACATGCAGGCAGAACACTGTATACATAATAAATAAATAAATCTAAAAAAAAAAAAAAAAAGATGTCTTCCACCTGCACACTGTAGATGTATCCAACCGTCGTATAAATAAGAAACACAGAACCAATGCAAAGAAGAAAGCCAAGAGGTCAGAGCTAAGAGCCAAAACCTTACCCTTCCTCCTGCAGTGGTCCTACCTCTCCGAAGGAGCTGGTACTTCCTGTGTTAAAGTCTTTATATAGTCTCTGTTCTGCCTTCTCATTGGTTGTAAACCCAACCACAGGACTGCCTCATTACAGCCTGTCTGTATAGACCTCCAGGTGTTCTATGGTTGGTAATGAGATTAAAGGCATGTGTATCCAATGCTGGCTATATCCCTGGACACACAGAGACTTACCTAGCTCAAACGTACACCACCACTGCCCTGCTTTCTTATGGCTTGCTAATAGCTCTGACCCCCAGGCAACTTTATTTATTAACATACAAATAACATTTTGGTACAAAGAAAATATCACCATAGCACACCACTTTCTCTGTTCCCTTTTTGGAAGCTGCAATTACTGTTGGTTGTTTTTCTGAGACAGGGTTTCTCTGTGTAGCCCTGACTGTCCTGGAACTTTGTAGACCAGGCTGGCGTCAAATTCAGAAATCTACCTGCCTCTGCCTCTGCCTCCCAAGTGCTGGGCATGATAGGTGACTAATGTAATTGTTAAAGGTTGACTATAAACTTGGTAGTGGCGGTGGTGATGGTAGCACATGCCTTTAATCCCAGCACTTGGGAGGCAGAGGCAGGTGGATCTCTGTGAGTTTTAGGCCAGTCTGGTCTACTTAGTGAGTTCTAAGACAGCCAGGGCTATGTAGAGAGACCCTGTCTCAAAAAATGTGAAAAAAGGTTGGAAAACACTTCACAATTGAGGTCCTCCTATCTAACATTGAGTGCCACATGGGGGAACCTTATTTGGAGACAGGGTCTCAGAGGTGATTGAGTTGAAATGGAATCATTATTTGCCCTGAAGAAAGGGCAGGGTGTGCAGAAGGAGAATGCAGTGAGATGTGAGGAGGCAGGGATGAAGATGGGAGCTAAGGAACACTAGACATTGAGATAGGCAGTGCCCTGTGAGCAGGAGAGGAGAACCAGGAGACAGAGCTGTCTAAGTGTGAGGGTGCCATGTGTTGGAGTCCACTAGGTTTCCTAGTGGCTGTACCCAGCAGGACTGCATAAGAGGTTGAATGGACCACGGGCCTGAGTATCGGGTGTTTGTAAGAGTCTACACTTGGCTGTACCTAGCTAGGGGGAGTTCCTTTGCCCCACCCGTTGGCATTGTTATAAATAGCCCTTTGGAATAAAGCTCTCGGGCAGTGGATAAGGATCCAGGCATACCCAAGGCTATCCTGTGTTTTCTATCTTTTTCTCTTCCCTCTTTATTTCTAACTAAGTGTTGTATTCCTCATTCCTCAAGAGTCCCTGGGGTAAATAAATGTGAGGGCTGGTCTCCCACAGCCATGGCAAACTAAGACAGCGCATGTCCTGTTTCCATGTCCTCTGCCCCTGCACTTGGAGGACAGTGGACATGACAGCCGTTGGTACTTCTTTGGCTTCTGTCTTCTGGTGTATCTTAGAGGTTTCCCTGTGGCCGTTCTCTAGTCAACCATCGCTGCTCTGCTGCTCCTTCACCCTGCCCTGTGCCTCATCTGCATACTCCTGTCCTTGGTCAGTGTGAGTTTGGATGAACATGGCCCCCATAGGTTCATATATTTGCATGCTTAGTCCTCAATTGGTAAACTGTGTGGATGGATTAGAAGCTGTGTCCTTGTTGAAGTATGTCACTGGGAGCAGATGGAGGTTTCGAAAGCCCGTGGCAGGCCCAATCTCTCCTCTCTCTCTGTCTCTCTGTCTCTGTCTCTGTCTCTGTCTCTCTGTCTCTCTCTGTCTCTCTCTGTCTCTCTCTCTCTCTCTCTGTCTCTCTCTCTCTTTCTCTCTCTCTGCCCATAGATCAGGATGTAGCTCTTGGCCACTGTTCAATCACCATGCCTGCTTGTGTGCCACCTACCACGCTCCCTGCCATGATGATAATGGGCTAAGCCTCTGAAACTGTGGGCAAGGCACCAATTAAATGCTTTCTCTTTATCAGAGTTGCCTTGGTCATGGTGTCTCTCCACAGCAATAGGACAGTGACCCAGACAGTCACCAAGCCCCCAGATTCTGGTTGGGTTGTCCAGTGCGAGACTACAGCAGGAAATGGAGGGGAGCAGGCAGACTGGACATGGCCTTTAAAGCAGCCACATACCCTTCTGTAGCTCGGTGATGACCCCATCTCTCTCCCCACAGCTCCTGGGAAACCATCCCAGCTGCCACGGGCCCTGCCCTGTCCACTGCCCTTCAGAGCCCCGTTTGTGGTGGAGGGGACTGCTGGCCCCTGTGCTCTGGGATGTGCTGGTTCTCCTGCTTTTTTTTAAAAACATTTTACTTATATTTTAAATAAGGTTTTGGTGTAAGAAAGACTAACATCAGAAGACATAGTTGAAAGGTTATGGGCTGCTTAAGCTTAGCTTTGCAAACAAAAGACTGCCAGAGATCAGTGTAAGAACGAGACATCTGCATAGGGAGAACTTGTGAGCAGGGCAGGTTTGAAGTATTTCATTTGCATTGTCTTATGGAATATAAAATGAGCATAAAGGGCTGTTAAACTTCCAGGTGTCTATAGAGTCATAGGAATTCTAAATTACATGTTTTGTGTTCATGTAAGTTGACAGTGATTGTGACTTACATGTGAACTTTCTCTTTTATCTTTTAGTGTATGTTAGATTACTGGGAACATTAATGTAGTTCTTTGAAGTCTGGTTTACAAAAGAGCAGAGTGGTAAAATTTTATTCCATTTGTTTTAGAAATCCCCATAATGCTTGTCTTCCTTAGGTGAATCGCAGCTTTCTCCAAACAAAGACCAAGAACCTCTGTGTATGCTGTAAAATCTTGCAGGCTCATTTTAAAGTCTCAACTCAACCAAATGTGTGTCTTTTAGTGTTTTCAGAAAGTTCCTTTGTATATCTCTGCAAATTTTAAGCTTTGCCACTGAAAGTTGAAAACTCTTGCATGGGTTGCCTCCTGAACTAGATTTGTCCCACTGACCATGCCGCTGTAATTAGCTACAGTTTTCTTAGCTCCCTATTTTAACAATTGGAATAGTAAGAATATTTGTGGTGTCCATCTACAAAATTCTCTCATATGTTTGAATGTTGTCTTGAGTAGTCCTAATGATGTAGATGGTGCAAATGTTAACTCTTTGCAGGTGAAGAAACTGAAACCCAGAAACTTACTGCCTTGCACCCAAATATAAAGAGCAAGCGGAGTTCTCTTATACCTCAGTCTACACATTAATCCCATTCTCCTAGTTTTATTGTAGTTTTTGTTATTTCACATTCCTTCTAGGAATGATAGAATGTGAAACTAATTTTCCAGCAGCTAACAACTTACACACTGATCTTTTTGGCTGTGGCTATTCATTTTTACCCATATTAAAAGTACGTAGATTTGTAAAGTAATTTAGAAATTAAATACATTATATATGATTGAATATATAATTATATTTGACATGAAAATTTTTTTGTAGTGATCAGCACCCTCAGAGTTACCAGCTGCAAATTGGCTTCTCTTAAATACAAGAACAGACACTGTAGGTACATCCAGCAGTAACTTAAAAGGGCTGTTTTTTAGCAGTAGCATAAATTAATTGCATTTGTTCTGTTTACCTCATGTGAAGTATATCACTGTCTAGTGACATTCATTTTAACAGCTCTTGTGTGTGGTTTTGCAGTTTTTACAAATGCATGTACATCAGGTTTTCAAACCAGCAGAAAGGTCAAAGGTACAGCCTGAGTTTGGCACTAGCAGTTTCATTAAACGCTTCCTTGTCTATAAAAATGATCCCTTACTATGATACAAATCTGAAGTGTTTTCTGTTCAGCAGATCATGAACAGGAAATCGCCTTAGTCATCTGAGGTCAGGAAGGTGATGGGGAGATTATCACACAGTTCATCGTGATCTGAGCTTCTGTTACAGTTTACACCTACAAAGTTGAGCTTTATACATTGTACAGATACTAGACGTGTAAAACCTGCAAGTGTCAAAGCTTAGAATATTATCTGGGTGTGTCCTGGTTAAGGAAGCCACAAAACAACCTGTAGCATTAAAGCCAGACCTCAGTTCCGTTAATAGCTCACTATATTTGCTGATGAGTGGATCTAGCACAGACAAACTGGAACTGAAGTTTTCTAGAATTGCCATTTATTGGAAAAGCCCAACTTTAGGAGTTTGGTAAGGAGAACCAGAAAAGCCCAGCTGGCACAATGTAACGGAGGCCTTCTCTTTTATGGACTAAGGAGCTGCTCAGGATATGGCTGCTCCAGCACACCACTAGCCCTGTTCTCAGGAACTCAGTTTTGTGTGTGCACAGCTTTATTAGTTTGTAACAGTTCTCCACCATACGAAGTTTCCATGTT